>JAMKCH010009923.1:0-29356 GCA_023653785.1 Ophioderma brevispina
TTTTGGATTTATTCGGGTACTATAAATTCCTTGTATTTGATCTGTATACCATCTATGATTAAATACAGAATCCCGCTCTCCTCCATGGTTTTCACTTGGAATTGGGCCCAATGGAATCATGAAAGCTCCCGTCCTTCGGGCTGACGATTAACCGTCTGGGGTGGGGGGTGGGGGTGTTTGGGGGGAGGGTATGGATTTGGGGTCCCGTGTTACAGAGAGTCCACTGTACATGTACATCGCCGTCCGTGTCGCATAAGAGTAGGGTGACCACCCCTGACGTTCCATCCGCCCAGCCTCAAATAGCGGGCCATGATAGGACCGTCCGTATCATGAATACACGCGGCCCCCGGATCCGCACACTCACTTGAATAATCCTGACAACACCCACAATCATTACCAATTACTTGTGGATACGCTACGAAGACTATTTTTTAACAGGGGGAGAATTTCTAATTTGACAAAATAATGTCGGTAAGCATATAATATAAACACTGCCCACTAGACCTGGTAACAAGGTCTTTGTAAAATAATAATTTTACAAACTGATATTTCTTTTCCTCACTACATATTGGAGCGCGCCACTCTTCCGGTGCTGAAGGAAAACCCAAACTTAACATGAATTCAACACGCATCTTGTGTAACTTTGTGTATATCGTGTGATATTGAGAATCTAGTGAATTCATGAACACAGCCAACATTTCACTTTGAGAGGAGTTTTTAAACAGCGATTATTATCATTAAATGATTTTTTTTATAACCTACACATAAATCATACTTTTAATGGACAAAAAATAAATACCGTCATAGCATTACTCCTAACTTTAACATTTTCAAATACTAACATGTTAGAGGGGACATAGGGCACACTATTTCCCCTTTGTACTGGACACAACCATTTTCTATCACCCTGAACCAGGGCGCCAGGGGTGGCAGGTTGGGGTGGCCGCCCCTGAGATTTTCTAAATCATGAAAAACAGGGGTTTTTATGGGCATTAATTGCGTAAAGTAGGGTTTTTTTTACCTCCTGGAAGGGTTGGTTTGATAGTCGCTCGTAGCCATACCAAGGAAAATTGTGTATTCCTATTTTCCCAATATAAATCTGTAATTATCTGTTTTTATTACACCTCCCTGGGAACTCTTGGGACTAGGTTGTCGGAAACAGTTCTAATCACTTTTAATCGGATTTGCCAATGAAATTCATAATTATGATCATGAATTCATGAGATTCAAATTAAAAAGTTACGCGGCTGAGTGGCAATGGGTGGAGTGAAAGGGCATAGTGCCTTCCGAAGTTTTTAAATACAATAGGCATAAGACTGATTGTCTTCTGTTAAAACTATAAGCCAGAGATGACTCAACATCTGAGAGCGCAGCGACCTCGCAGGTTTTGGCCTGTCGTACAAACACAACAGTTATAGTATATCACCTAGATCCTTTTTTAATCTTTACGACCAATGAACATGATACACCTTTTAACCCTGTAGAAACATTTAAAATTTTACCCCGGTTATTTAAGCGCCCTCCATAGTTCAAAATGTACAGGGCACATGTTCAATATAGTAAGTTCATAGATACCTCTAAGAAATATATTCCAGCAGTTTGCATTTGTCCTAATTTTTTTCCAACTCAAAGTCCATTTGGCTGACTACATCATTTTCTTCCATGTTTCGGCAGAGTCACTAAATGTCCTAAAGTTTAGCTAGTATCCGTCGTCAACTGTTCAACGAAGCCCATTTTTAGATCTGATAATGTTGCAAGTCACCGCTCCTCTCTATCATGACTCGATATCTTTTTGGCTTAAAGAATTCATAAAATACGACCCCGAATCATCAAACACCCAGAACGTGCGTTCTCTGTTTCTCTGCATGGGCCCCCATAAAAGAAAAAAATCTGCAATTTGAAAAGATTTTAAAAGGTTCTGTGAGAAGCTTTCGAACTTCCCTCTGGGTTTTAAAAGAAAAAAAACCCTTGACGCAAACTACTGAAAGTTGCATAGTAAAGCGTAAATGACATCCTCAAAATAATAGACGGTAGAAAGGCAAAAGAAACTCATACGTGGCTGATATGATAATTGAACCAAGTATTTTAAGATTATTTTAGAATATGGACTATGAAATAAAACTGAGCACAAAACGAAACTTATAATTTACAGAAATGTACAGATATCCAGGCCTATGACCTCTGAAACGCAAGATGGTTCAATGTCAGAGCATTTCATGTTGTGTCTGTTGCAACTGCTTGGTCTAATGACATGTTTTTAGAGTAGCGATTGAAGTAATAGGCTGGTGGCAGGTATATCATAGCGTTTATAAAGGTGACGCACCCCTGGGAAGTAGATAGTTGTTCATAATATAAAATCTCAAAAAGTATAAAAAATGCAGTTTGCCGCGTGTTCTCAGTCTAGTATGTGACACATTTCTTGAAAATGAATTAAATGTCAGCTCCTTTTTCCTCTAAATATCAGTGACCAACGAATGTACACCACGTTCCTTGACTCCAGCACATAAGGCGTAATGATAAGTAATCCGCTCGAGTTCGGTATCAGTAGGACCAATAAATCTGATTCCTTTTCATCTGGAACGGCTGAGCCATGTTATTATCCATTGCATCTAAAGATTCGATTCCAGGTGCTATAAACCGTGTAGGCATAGGACAACGGACTTCAGATTTCTCCGGAACATGCAGAGCAATTGTATTGGTCATGACGTGAATTGCTTTCAGCGCCCGATTTAGATTGAGCTATCATCCTCGTACGAATAAAATAAACTCGAGCTTTTCTGTGAGGTCAATAACTTGAGCGTATATTTCATCATATTCAAAAAGAAACGAGAATGAACAATGAACAATTGTTGCTTGGTAAGGTGTGACCTAACACCTTGGTGCAGAATCAAGACCCATAACTTAATCAGGTAAATGCCGGACCTCTGTTCTAGTCAATGGAAAAGTTGTTCGACACGATTTACCGGCTATTTAACATAGATGAATGATTTCCATTTTGCTAATAACGGGTAAATTGAATAGAATGGGGCTAACGCGCTAATAACGGTTGGTTATGCCACAAAGATGAGATGTTAGGTACAGGTTCCCTAAACATACTTACCCCATGAGTTTTCACCTTCGTTTCCCTTTTTGAATAAAATGATGAAATATAGGTTTAAAAATTTTGTTTTAAAATTTTTGAACAAAAAAAACACACAGTGAGAAACTTCTAGCTTAGTGATCGTTGAAAGAGGACAGGTAATTTGGTGTTCCAATCATGAAAAATAGGTTAATATAAACCTGGGTTGGTGTGTGATAACGCCTGAAAATGTACTGCTCAAACTGGTCTTCCTTTCTTCAGATGCCATGGATATAATAACAATGTTTATGCGAGTTCCAGATGAAAAAAAGGAATCGAACCTGAAAGTGTTTAGTCCTCTGCATACTGAGCGAATTATGATCAGTAGCCCCATTTTGATGGAGTCAATGAATAATGTGTACATTACTGATGGTCACGTTAGTTACGGGCAAAATGAGATACATTGTAATTAATCTAGAAATTGCACATACTGAGGAAGTGAGAAACACACGAGAATGATTTCTCAATTTTAGAGAATATTTCGGAAAAATTATTACTTTCCAGGGGTGCGCCACCGTAGTCCTTCTTCAAGCATCGTTTTAGCTTGGCCCTCATGGCCTATAATCCTGTGTGCAATATTGGTTTATTTGATGGGCAGTATTGAAGTATGACCTGGTGAGAAAATTAAAAATCAAAGTTCTTGTCGTGTACAATACTTATCAGAAAGTCAAAAGTCACACAAATTAGGTTTAAAAGTTTAAGTTCAGATTTTTGCAACCTTGGAATGAGGTTTTAAGTTCATATTTTCACAAAATTGAGAATCAACTGGTACTATAAGCGGTTGTTCCCGACATGGTTGCTGTAAACAGGGGTAGGGATGGCCCCTTTCCAGTCGCTATGCAACTGTGTGCGTGTCTGGGAGCTTGTATTTGTCCTGGTTTTGTATATTGGGCATATTTGCAGCACAGAGTAGATCGATATTGCTGGCATATGACTGATCACGTTCGATTACGTGATATCTCACTGGAAACGCAGACAGACAAATTTCTGTGACAGGGAAAACAGAACTTCTGGGTGAAATCCGTGCTCTTGGCACACAGTCATTAATATAAAAAACACCAAAATATTCGCATATATCAAGCCAAGAAAACTTAGGTTTACGAAATGCTTATTGTGTATTTACAATTAAATTAGAAATATTGTCTTTCATATTTACTATGACATAGTGAAAAATTTTTTTATTACAGTAAGTGCTTTGCATCTTGTTAAATATCGTACAGTCTGTTGTTTCGTAAATATGTAATAGAATGCTACTGTTCCATTTCAATATATCAATGAGAAAGGACAGCTTTCGTGGGTGGAAGAAACTCTACGTGCAATAAACTTTGAAAATCAAAAAACTTCCACGTGCAATGTGGTCCTAGTTGGAAACCTCCCATGTTTCCCTTGAATTCAGAAGTTATTTAAACCGAGACAGAGAATTTCTAGAAGAGAATTTGCTGAAGCCAAAGTTATATAGAAATCTCTGTACATTGAGATTTTTGTTGAAGACACCAATTTGCCCTTAGGAGGATCTTAAGGATCATTTTACGCAAGGATATGAATTTCAAAAGTCAAGCGTACAAAGGTTTCCCAATCCAGGGACGTTCTTGAATAGCTCCAAATACAAACTCCGGCTACACAAATTATATACAAACTATTGTGAATAGATTAATATCTTCTATTCGTGTGTTATGAGCTTAGCAGTCAATGCTAACCGCTTTATATTACAACATAAAACTCTTGACAACATACATTTTCTGTACTATTTCTATCGACAATAATCTGTTCTTCACATTTTAAATAGGACATAGTACCAATGGTATTGAATCACTGGTCATGAATAAAGGAAACAACAGGACCAACATTACACTACTTGTATTCAATAAGGTGTGTTGTATAAGAATATGGTCTATGGTTAAAGTGTTCAAATTTCAAACATCAGTTTTTACAAGTAGGGCTCTTCACGAATGTAAATTATGTGGAATGGACTTTTGTGTGTCCTACCAGATCATCTAAGCATGCAAAGAATACACGCACCTGGTTCAACTGCGACATTTAGATATTTGGACAGGTGAATCTGGTGTATTAGGTGCATGCTTGAGTTGTTCTGGAGACAGGTCTGGCCAAACTTCAACGCAGTGGTAGTGGCCCTAACAATGTCATTGTAAGAAAGGTTCTTATAACCCGGGAGCTAACAGACATTGGTAACACATTCAAGTACAAAAGGTTGAGTGATTAATATGTTGACAGAGCCTGACAGGAACCCTTGAATGTGATTCTTAAGTGCAGCAAATGGTGCCTAAGGAGGGAGCGGGGCAAGGACTTAAACTTTTACAGGGGTAAATTTTTAAAATGATCCAATTCATGTGAAAAGTATACCATGTCTATTTGTCTAAACAAGGCATGACAGGAAAGGTATAGTTTGACAGCTAAATCATTAAACAGTTAGCGTTTAGGCCTAAAAACAGCAAAAAAATCAATAAAAAGGGTCAATTCAGTTGAAGGGGTCAAAGTTGCTCCAATTTAAGATAAAAAATGGTGCAAAGTATGAGGAGAGCATAGGATTAAAATAGAAGAATAGTTTTGACTGTGAAATACGTAGTTACCGAAGGTAGGGGCCAGAAGGTCAAGGTCCATTGCCATTCAATGGGGCTGGACCTTTTTCCCCTATTTCTTAAGCAAGCATT
Organism: Ophioderma brevispina; assembly: GCA_023653785.1. Lineage (NCBI taxonomy): Eukaryota > Metazoa > Echinodermata > Ophiuroidea > Amphilepidida > Ophiodermatidae > Ophioderma > Ophioderma brevispina. Next base: position 5,788 of record JAMKCH010009923.1, read on the forward strand.
GAGACACTCAAAAACTTTCCTTATTTTGATCTATGAGCTCCACCAATAATTTGCACCATTTTTGTCCACAATCGGAGCAATTAAAATTTGACCCCTGTACACCTAAAATTGACCCACTTTTATTGATTTTGCTTTTTAAAGCTTATAACTTGAAAATTTTGTGTATATAGTTACAAACCCATACCTTTCTGATCTGTGACGGTTAGACAAATAAACATGTATAATTTTCAACATTGATGCATCAATTTAAAAATGTGCCCCCTGTACAAATTTGCCTTGGCCCCCTCTCCTTAAGGACCATTTGCAGCACTTAAGAAAGTTAGTTTATGTGGTCCCTGTCAGTCTACCTACATATTAATCACTCAAACCTTTTGTTACTGATGTGTGTTACAATGTGTGCTAGCTCATGGGCTATTATTACAAACGCGCAAAACCCATGCAATATCTGTTGGCTTTTGTTGACAGACCTTACCCTTTAATTTGCGAGGAAGACCAAGAAAAATTACAAAACATTTCCTCTTCGGCGGATTGCATATAATTTTTTTGTCCTCGGTTTTCGTCACCTTTGGACTTCGGGCACATTCACAAGGTTCCACATCATATAGGACAACTTATGCACTCCGTGACATGTATGTACATTTTGTGTTATTGAATGAGAGGAAACATGAAAATAGGCTCCCGGGTAACGCAGTACCATAATTGAAAGTGCCATGTCGGGCTACATCTTTGTAGGTATTCGCATGATAGGCCACTGTCGTAACTTTTTCCTAAACAAATTTCAGTTGGGAAAAATGTCCGTGGATAGCATACGGCCTCCGGACATTACCATTGATTCATATGGATAAAACAAGTAAAAACAACAAAACAAAACGGTTGGAGATACACTCTATGAAATCGGTAGCATACATGGGGTAGGGGACCCGTTGCAACATTATTTTTTAGAATTAGTACGGTGGCCTCCACACTATTCCCAATGTGAGTCTAATTTAAAATCAGGGTTACTAGGTTACCAGGGTTACTTTAGACCTGGTTAAACCAGGGTTAGTCCTCTAAAACCATGGTTACGTCCGGCATGAAACCCTGGTTTAAACCAGGGTTAGTCCTCAAAACCATGGTTAACTCCTTCATAAACCCGTGGTGTAACCAGGGTTAGTCCTTCCTTCAACATAGTTAGTCCTTTATGAAACGGACTTTTTCTTATAACAGATGCTGAGAGTGTGATTGATAGGTGAGAAAATTTTCCTGGATGCATAAGCGGAACGAACGAATCAAGCAATTCTCACAAAGTACACAAACACTTTCAGAGTACATTGATGAAAGACAAAAAAGGTCCCATTCATGAAGGACTGAACCCTGTAAATGGGTTGAACAAGACAATCTTTAGAGGGAGTACCAGTCTCGGTGCAACATTAGGCAAGAATTATTTCAGGAAACCATAAGAAATGACGGGTATTGTACCGTATAATCGTATTTGATCATATGTCATAACATTAGCTTTCTACGGTAGATAATATATATTGTCCACTATTACAAATATTGACGGACATTTTACGAAAAGTTACCCGTCTGAAATATTGGTCTTAAAAGGTCATGAAGTATAAATCGAATAAATAAACGCGTGTTCACCTTTTCCACCCTATCCATTATTCTTACGTAGATATGTTACTAGGACATTTTGTGTGTGTTTCCCTCGAATACAGGAAGAAGCAATATAGGGGATAGGTGAGGTATTAAATTATTTTGTTCAATTCTATAGCCAATTAACATGAAAATAGAGGATGAGGCCAATAAAAAAGTACAAAAGTAATAAACAATAAGGGTGTCTTTTTTCCTGCGATGGCAATGCATTACATGCATAGCAAGCGATGTAACGGGAGTGTTTATCATTTAAGAAAATCCGTGCACTATTATAGATATTAACTGAATACGTCCGGGATGGACCTTTTGACATTTGGCTTGTATACCTGCATGCATATGTTAATCTGTGCGTAGGGAATTATTTAGGCAAGTTAGATTTCTGAGTCATGCTTGAAGATAAGGCGTGAAATAAAGTCACGATTGGTATTTGCTACATAGGAAGTGCTTAAAGCAGCGAATCAATACAAATCAGATTGTTGATATGTAAATATATCATAAGAAAGTGTAATACTGAAGCGAACTCAATAAGCATAAATCTGGCATATAGTCTAATGATAAATTATTTCGTATCTGTACGGAACCACTTGGCTTAAACACACGCAATAAAATTAGATTTGTGTTCACTTCTTTTTAGGCTACTACTGCAAATGTCAAATATATTTTACGCTTTCTGGTTTGATCACTATAATACCTATCATGGAGGTGTAAACGGAATTACACCATTGAAGACACTCTGAGGTGAGATTTACTATCTTCACGCCAAACATTCAAATTATCTCCAAAATAATTTTCAAACGTTGTAGCGAAGTGGAGGTAAAACAAAAAACCAAAACAAATGAACTCTGATTGACAATGTCACTGAACATACGAATTGGGTCGTGTTACAGCCCAATAATATGTGATATCCGGAAAAAATTAAAACAAAATCAACAAATTCCTTAGCAAATACTACCCGTAGTGGGTACCGTATGCCCGTCATTTTTTTCTCTCATACAAGGAACTTTCCAAATAAATTAGACCCACTGCTATTCCTGGGAACATGATGCTATTTGAAGGAAATATTTTCATACTCTTACCTCCGATTGAGAGTTGAGAGGGCTTGTATTCATTTATAACTTAGCAGTATCAAGGCATTTTGACTAAAACGTTATAGAAGCCGAGAAGTTATTTTCTTCACTGTGCTTACCGTTGTAAATCGTATTGGAATGGAGGCTGGAGCAAATAAATGTTCGTATCATAATTAAGATAATTTCCGAGCATTGATGTCAACACTAAATTTCATGGAACCTTATATTAATACAAAATCACGGTTCGGTATTTTATATGTATTGGTTTTTTTTTTGTTTGGTTTTGTTGTTGTTATTTATTCTCTACTTATCAATTCAAATGTTAAATGTCCAATCCAAGACCTTTAATTCTCGATTTTCTCTATCCTAAAATGATATTTCAAGTCGTGTTTTAATTTTTATCGACCATAACCCACTGTTGGGTCAACGCACTGCGCAGCGTCTTCCATAATCACTTAAAGGGATACCTGTACAGAAAATATCAGATAACTGAAAAGGACACTGAAAACAGTTGGATGTTTATCTTCCTGCAAAAGAGGAAGACAGCCAGGTTCGGGCAAAATCAAGGTGTTTGCACCCTGGCCGAATTATGAGTGTCTCGGTGCATTATTTTTACCAAAATCATTCAGACATTGTAGCGCATGCTGTAGTTAAGATAGTAATCTGACTATGAAAGGTGGATTAGCCGGAATTGGCACATATACAATAGCAATGCTGTGATGATTGCATGCTTTTTCAAGTTTGATAAATTCTGGCATTAATGTCAGCATCCTTGGCTGTCTAGGCGAGAAGTTGAAGCTTACAAGGAAATAATATTACTTCACTCCACAAAATGTAAACATCCAAACTTTTTGTCAAATGTATGGAAAATTATTTCAGTAAGGTCCATTACCCCCCCCCCCCCCTTAATTTTTTTACCCCCCCCCCCCCAACCTCATTAGTCTGAACATTTTTCTATGCCATTGTGTCCTTTTAACATCGATCATGTGCTATAGACCGTATTCAAATGACGTCAGCCACCAGACAGTTGTGGACAGATCATACATTCACAGACTACAATCTTAAGCTGTCAATCGATCCATGTTTAGCGATCGCACAGGATATTGACAGGTGAATTATTGTAGTACGGGATGCGTCTATCTTGTTCCCAACATGGCTGCTATTGAATCTGTCTATATATACGACCTTCAGGCCAATTACATGCTCTTTCTTTTTACAACATCCGACTATATTTAATACTGACCTACCCCGTCAATAACTCATCAAGATCATAAACAACAGCGAGTGTCCGGATTAGGAACCGTTGGAAGGGGAAGTGACCTATTATATACCTTCACCTGCTTTGCACCTGATACTATATACATTCTATGTATATGTTCAGGTTAGTGTATAAATTGTTGACCCTTACAGAAGATACTAATCGGGAAAAAGGGCACTCTCTATATCAACACTAGACAGGAAAATCTTTGTTAGTTGCATTTGGCCTTTGAAAAATCAAAACCTCCCATGTAAAATGGGCCTTTATTTTCAAAACCTATGTGTAAAATTGCATTTCTTTACAGAACTGTCTGCAGAATAAAAACGTAAGCATAGAAAAATATCCTGATATGATTTTTGTCTACAGCAAAATCTATTCTAAAAAGTAATTACCTTAGTTCAATTTGAATTCGGAGTGAATATATGCACATAGGAGGTTTTTGAGTGAAGCCCATTTTCACACAGGAGCTTTAGATTTAAAGGCCAAATGCACACGGAGGTTTTTTCCTGCCCAGCGACGAGAAGGTGGTTTAGATGCCATTCGCGATGCATCTCCTTTGTTCAATCGATGAACAAAAGAATTTCACGTTCCAGGTAAAGTACTCGCATTCGCCTGACATTAGACTACCTGATATAAACAACGGCAGTGAGAAATAAAATGAGAGGAGATTTAAGTGTATGACGATATGACAGTAGATGAAAAACGCATATTACATTTTACTAACGGTGTCTAGACGATTAAGCAACTATAGACAGGTCTCTGTGAGTGATGTGCAAATTGAAATGCCGACATCCTATTATCTATTTCAGGTCCGTTCAAAATTAACAAAGCGGTCACAAGGGTATTCCACTCTAGGACGATCAGCAACGCCAGCGCATTGAAAATCTCAAAACCAGAATAACTAGAGACATATTTAGCGCCACATTGGCACCCCTTCTTGCCATTTTGCTTACTAGAAAAGGTAAAAAAATCTTGATTTTGAATTTTTTAATATTATAATTTTGACCTGAAAGTCATTTATGATATTACTTGTTAATCTTTGTCATTTATTCTAAAGTATTTTTTTCAAGGGAAGGAAAACATTTTTTACGCTAGAGCTAGAGATTATAAAAGTTGACACAGTGCCCTTGGATCAGCCAACAAACGACTTCTTTCGTACAAGACATTAAAACTATAGTGATACCTCGGGGTCGTACGCAGGATTTTTTTTGGGGGGTACAGTATTTGAAAAGTGGACTTTTTGTCAAAATTTCTCTACATTTTTGACCCCCCCCCCCCCTTTTATGCAAAAATTCAAGCAAAAGTGGACCTTTTGTTCTTTTGTGGATTTTTTTTGGGTGGGTGCGACTGCACCCTCCTCACCCCATGCGTACGGGACTGGATAGTTAGAATAAAATAAGAAATTGTGAACATCACTAAGTACGGAGTACGGAGCAAGTATTAGAACTTCAAAGAAATACCTATTGGATTTTTGCACGAGCGTCCTAAGGTTAACTACCAATAGAGCAGTGAGGAGAACAATATATCACAGATAGGCATTCCTTAGTCATCCCCGGTGTAGCGGGAATTGTATTGTACTCCAGCATTCTTAGAGGACATGTTCATCTAGTACCTAGTGTGAGAACAATACATCAGATAAGGAATTATCTAGTCAGCCCAGGTGTAGCAGGTGAATTGTATTATACCAGCATTCTAGAGGGACATTTCATTCTCGGCTCCACACCCTTCACCCTCCATGACATGGTAAGAACAAGATAAGCACTCCTACATATTTATAACCTTTCAAAAATTAAGGGGTTGAAATTCTTAGATCCTTCTCGTTTCAACTTGCTGGGCCCCAAATCACTAACAGACGGCATGGACGACTTTTAATACATTGGAGAAAAGGCAACGATAACCATGATAACATCAGTTAGCAATAAATACTTAAGGTACTATCAGTGTCTGCATGTACAGCAGTCGTCCTATACCTACTGCTTAATATTCCAATATCACCGCCTGCCTAAGGGAAAATCGATCATTAAAGGATATTATAGAAGAGCGCTGAGAGAATGCAATGCCATCGGGGTCCAACCTTGATTTCATTTCTTGAAATAAAAAACTCCATGCTTTCTAGTGCAATTGGACGTAGTTCAATGGCGCTTATACGTACGCAAGCGTTTAGAGCCAGCCCATGACCTCATAGTCCAAGCTACAGACCATGTGACCTTGTTATAAAATAACGTTTTTCCTTTTTCAACGGTTGTTATACTATTTTGTCTTGCAGAATCTGAATCCGATGGGTGGCAGACGATAAACCTTGAGCATTTTCGAAGAAACGCAAAAAAAATGACCACTAAAACTTTAAAAACTCATCTGTTAATTACTCAAAAGTTGTAATTTTTGTGCCAGTCCAATCAAAACACTCATTGTGACCAATTAAAATATGATTCAGTAACCACGTAATTAAGAACATATCACTAACTCTTTCAGGGCAGTTTAATATCATAAGATAATCAAAGTGATTGGTATCTATTAGATGACATTTTAGATTGGCGTCCAATATGGCTGCATTTGTCAGTAAGTAAAGGTCACTCATTTATTTAGGTTTTAGGTTAAATATATGTTTTGTGGTTTTTTAGTTGGATGATCACTTCCAATAAACACTAATCAATTTTCCCAGGTTGTCAATGGATGCCTAAAACCCAACCAAAAACAAAGAGATACATAAACTATGAGTGATCGGATTTTTCGCCGCTTAGTGAGTGTTTTTGCCAGCTGTACCAGACACCCATCTTGGATGGCATCTTACATGTTTCGATTACTCTGATTACCTAATGATATATAAACTGATCTGATTGACTAACAGGGATATTGTCGCTGTAGGTTAGATAAAGTTATCAATTTTAGCCATATTAGAATATCGGTAGCAATCTTGGATGCTCTTATGAAGGAACTTATTATCATATAAATATTTGTTACGGTTTTAATTAATTTCTTGACTGTCCAAACATCAGGATAGATACCTAGTTAGCAATCTGCCATCAGAAGTAGAACAAAGCCAAACACTTTATTGTATTGGCGGCCATATTGTATTCATTGTTTACGTGATTACAGAATTATAATGTTAATTGGTCCGATGTGTATTTAACTAAATACGCTAAAAATACAACTTTGGGATGCATAAGAGATGAATTTTTAGTGTTTTGGTGGCCATATTGATTTCATTGTTTACGTGATTACAGAATTATAATGTTAATTGGTCCGATGTGTATTTAACTAAATACGCTAAAAATACAACTTTGGGATGCATAAGAGATGAATTTTTAGTGTTTTGGTGGCCATATTGATTTTTTTGCGTTGTACAAAAATACTCAAGGTTTTCTGTCTATCACCCATCGGATATTCATAATCAGCATAAAAAAGTGGTCGAGAAAACATTATATAACTTTAAAAACAAGGTTGATATCAGTTATCAATGACCCTACAGATACGATTATTACCATAGCTTACCATGGTTTTCTATCGTGTGTTCACTCTAAGGTGAAATATGGACTACTTTCTACGCATACACTGTTAAAAGCCACCTTGGACAAATCTGAAACGCACTGTACATTATTGTGTCAGCTATCAAATAGTACCATGATCTTGACCTTTTTCAAAGATAAATCATTAATTATGTCTAAGGTCATGTTTCGTCTTGAAATACCCAGAAGTGATTGTGAGATCATTAATCACAATTAAAAAGAAATCCTTCAAGTTAATCCGCATCCTGAAGGAAACGCATGTCAGTTTAAAAACGAGGCGGAGATAACAAAGTGGATCAAAAATGTTTTGTGTCACATTTATTGGTGTAGTATATAAAAGTTTGGCCATGTATGTAGAATGAACAACATACGCCTTCCCAACGCATACTCATGGAAACTGACGTTGGTACAAACTGAGAGGGAAGACCTAGTAAGGGATGGGAAGATGATATAAGTGCATACCGCCCTCCCTCCTTCCATAGGGAAGATCGATTGCTCCAACTAGAGAACAGATTCCTATGGAACACGGTGCAAACATTTTCAAGTAAACTGTGTAAAAAGCGGCGATATTTTGCCGTTTTTTTGCTTTTTTTAATCATTTTGAATCTGATTTTATACTAACACGTCTGTGATAACATTGGGAGTGCCTTTAAAACTTAACCACGGGTTGACTAGTGGTAGATAGCGGTTGGCGTTACCGTCAAGCACCCGGTGGTTAGTTTTGAAGGTGCCCTTACATCAAGGTATCATGGATACCAGTGTATATTACAATTTCCAATCAGTTTCATTAAGTATGACAAATGAATTCTTTAATTGCGAAACAGCTTCCGTCCATTTTGACCAATTCGTGAAATATAAACTTTATAAATTTATACGTTTTTCTTTAATGATGTACTTTTTGAAAAACATAATTTAAAAACAAAACAAATAAGCAATGACCTACTTACTTTTTAGTGGAAGAAAGCTGTTTTCAACATAGCAAATTTAATCCCTCTCTAAAACCCCTTTACAAGGAATCTATTCAAGATGTTATCACTACCTTTTGCATCTTAACTAATGCTTCCGCAATCGAAAGAGAAAAAAAATGAAATATCTTATTTATTTTATTAATTATGAATTTGCATTAAAATTTGGCATTTTGGTCTATATTACCGAAACCTTTATTACATAAAATTAACTTTTTCAAACATAACTACACAAGAACAAAATTTTTAAAGTTAAAACGTGTAAAATATAACCCAATTGGAGAAAAGGATGAAAGCTGGTTTACAACTCAGCTCTTCATTTATGTTTACATAATAATATAAATCACAAAGTGGCTCTTCTAAAATGAGTTTCCATTAATATTATTTAAGTTTTTTTTTTTTTTTTTTTTTTTTTTTTTTTTTAATTTAAAAACAAAACAAATAAGCAATGACCTACTTACTTTTTAGTGGAAGAAAGCTGTTTTCAACATAGCAAATTTAATCCCTCTCTAAAACCCCTTTACAAGGAATCTATTCAAGATGTTATCACTACCTTTTGCATCTTAACTAATGCTTCCGCAATCGAAAGAGAAAAAAATGAAATATCTTATTTATTTTATTAATTATTAATTTGCATTAAAATTTGGCATTTTGGTCTATATTACCGAAACCTTTATTACATAAAATTAACTTTTTCAAACATAACTACACAAGAACAAAATTTTTAAAGTTAAAACGTGTAAAATATAACCCAATTGGAGAAAAGGATGAAAGCTGGTTTACAACTCAGCTCTTCATTTATGTTTACATAATAATATAAATCACAAAGTGGCTCTTCTAAAATGAGTTTCCATTAAACACTTATGACCAAGGGGTTTTCACTCCCGTTGGTGCCCAAGGGGGGGGGGGGGGGGGGGGTCCATGGGACCCCCCCCAATACGGAGAACCACTTTCCGAGGGAATTTTTGCAGGAAATTTATCCCACAGTGAAGGGTCATAAGACAACCCCAAATCATCAACAAAAAATGAAATTTGTTATTTTGGCTGCAAATTAGGGTCAAACATGTTTAACACGAAAACACCGAAATTGGGAAAAAGACGGAAAATTCAAATGAGCCTGCGCTTACACCAAACATTTTGAAAACTATTATGTTATATCTATTCTAGAAGACCCCCCCCCCCCAAGTACATATATTTAACACAAAACTAGCAGTTTTAGGGAATCCTGTATTTTTTACGGGGTGTTCAAAATAAACGTCATTTTCCATAGAGTTTGTACAGTACCGGTTTTGGCAACCATCCATGATGAAATTGTTTGTTTTCAGCACATAAAGGGTTAATTTTTTTTAATGTTACTAATATTTTGTTTACTTACATTTATGGGTGAACTTATATCAGCAAAAATTTTTTTTTTTTTTTTTTTTTTTTTAATATTCTATTTTTAAAAATATTCTGAAATGACTTCCGTTAGTGCCCAAGGGGGGGGGGGGGTCCATGGGACCCCCCCACTAATTAACTCATTAACGGCTTGGCCAATTTTAATTATTTTGGTATAAAAGAAGCGCATTTAAAAGTCGAAAATTAACAAAAAATTGCGGCGCAAAAATCCCACGCGTAAGCGGCCAGCGCGAAAACAATTTTGGGTACCCCTAGGAACCCCCCCCTTGGTCAACTAATTGTTAATATTATTTAAGTTTTATTTTTTTTTACTTGGTCTATTTCTTGGTGGGTTTAGGTTTCTGTTTCTCTTTATCCTCGTTTTGCTTAGCTGATCTATTTCTCCATATTATAAATGCAATGATTAATACAAGAATAGTTAAGAAAATTAAACCGAGCGAAAGCCCAATGGCTGTGCCTCTTGATGACTTCTGTTCAGACGATATCGGTACATCATTTCGTCCTTTGTAAACGGTTGCTTTCTCATGGGGTGGTGTCACAAGATCGGCTATTTCATTGGATGGCTCTGACTTTGTGGAATTCTGAGTAGCATTTGTGGTCAATGTACTTTCCGTTGTAATAGCAACGCATGTGTCTCCCCTGCACAATTTGTTATTATCCTGACTCTCTGTTGTCCGTGCGACTGTCGTCGGTGAAGATGTTGGGTTGGTTGTTTGGATAATTTCTTTTGTAGTTGTTTCCAAAGGTTCCGCTGTTAGTTCTCTCTCTGGTATAACTGGTTCTATAAGTTCAGGATCTATCAAGGTCTCCAGTAAGTCATTAACATCAATGGTTATTCCATCGGTGTCCACCAAGCCTCCACCACGACTTGAACCTTCATGTATGCCAATTGGTTTGGTTGTACCTATTGGGGCTGTTGTTGTCGTAATTTCGTCTGTTGAAGGTACCTTTTCTGTGATATCGATGTTGTTGTATATAAAATCTGGCAGTCTATTGTAAACAGGTGTCGTCGGAATCGGAGCTTGTGTGGTCTCCCATACGAAATCGGGATTAGCGTCTCGATTAACCCAAAAAAGTGCAGTCGCTGTACCAGAAAGATCATAATCGACAGTAGGCTGCTCTACTGCGCACGTGACCAAGGAGAAGTCATCGCTAGGAATGACGGGGTATATTTTAAGTCGCACTCCACCGCGCTTAGTAGAATATCTTCTGTGGGAACCATCAACAAGGCGATCATTTACGTACCACCTATACACAATACCTGGAATATCCTCGCTTACGCAATTGAAAACTGCCGCATTGCCAGGTTCAGCCTTTAGAGTCGATGGTTGAATTCGTACACCTATTCGGCTTCTCAGTGGTTTCACTGAGCAACTTATTGGTTGTTTCGTCGCAGGGTTACGGGCAAGACATACATATCGCACATCCATGTCGTGTTCGGTAAGAATTAGTTGGTAACGATTAACAGGTCTGGCATTACTTGGGGTGTAATGCTGATTCAGAATGTCTCTGTTTCGGATCCAAGTTAAAGCAGCCGGTGGGTTACCACCGCGTGATTCGCAAATCAAGGTAACGTTATCACCAACACCGATACGACTAAATTCCGGCTCCATAGTACAGAGAGGATAGCCTTTTGACGGCGGTGTCATGACAGTTAGAGTAACAATATTAGAGTATACATCATCTAGTGTAAAAGCATCGTAATAATAACAAGCATACCGACCTCCGTCATCGCCAACAACGTCTCGTATCTGAAGGTGGTACTCCCCGTTTGCTCTGTCTCCGATGATACTGATTCGTGATCGCGTGCTCTTCTGAAAATTTTCCTCTGGATCTACACCAGGTCCTTTGGTTAAAAAATTGCCCGTATCTATATCCTGCCATGAAAGTGTAGCCGTTATCTGATCACCGACGGCACATCGTAACAAGATCGTGTCTCCTTGGATAGCAACAACATGCGCAGGGGGTTCCGCAATGAATGGTTCTGCACTAAAGCCTACGTGCAGTGATGCGCCTAACAATATGCACAAAAATAATATGAATTTCATCTTGTTTCACTTAAATATCCGTAGTAAACAAAGAGATACAATATGAGGTATTCTGTGATCAAAAACGATTGAATCAGACACTGCCTCCTTCGTAAAGTGTCCTCTGTAGTACATAGAGATGATCTTTATCAGACGCCCTTAGCTTATTTGGCTGTTCCCAATTCGTATTTCCAATGCCGCTACAGCAAAGTCCTAGATTGCTGCAATACTACTAAGCGGCACATTTATTAAACTTTCCTTAGCATACCTGCAAGCTACCTGACGTCTCGAGCTTCACACTGTAAATAGTCTGCGTGTGTTGTAGTTAGAAGATAAGCTGTAGAATGAACCATACAACTTCCCGCCAAATGTCAGACATATCCTAGCCGGGTTTGCAGCTCTTTCGTATTTTAGGAAAATACGTAGGCCAAAATAAAATAATGATATGGTTCTTGTATGACATTTTTCAAAATATGAAGGGGACACAATCATAACACATTTATTAATGTTATTTTAGCTTCTCCTGCTGCTTTAGTTGCTACTGCTACTACCTGCCACTGTTACTGTCACTATCACTGTTGCTTCTTCTGCTATTACTGCTTCTATTGCTATTAAAATTCGGTGGTATAATGTTCACATTATATATAATGTTCACATTCTGAATTTAAATAAAGTACTCCAAACTATATTTGCTGGTTATGCTGCTTTAAGATTCTTCTTTATGTCATCATATCATATCATATTTATTTCCATCCATCATAAACAACACACAAAATACAATTTAAAACAAATCAATAACAAAATAAGATGGCGAAGATGCAACCAAAGGCAAAGCCTGAGTAATTTGTTGCACCACCTTACGAAGAAAAAAAAAACAAAACTTTACTTTAAATAACACAGACACCGCTTACTCTCAAACTCACACACAACCGCAAATGCAGTGTCTCCAAAAGACAATAATTAAGATGAAGGAACAGAATATTATCAATAAAACAGGATGTTTCCAAAAATCATTTGATCGAGTGATATAGCATAACATACCAATTCAATGTTTATATTTTATTGTTTGTGAGAAATAAAGATAAATCATGTTTAAAAAAATCTTCAAATTTGAAGCCATATTTTATATCACGGGATAACGAGTTCCAAAATTTAGGGCCCGTCAGGGAACACTGATTTTATTTTGTGAATGTCATTGCGCAAGTCATTCTTATTTCTTGTATTGTAATCATGTACATTTTCTAAGTTAGTGAATACATGATTAAATGACCTAGGAAGCATGCCAGCTTTGTAATTGTAAATAAGTATACGCAGATCTTTATCATATAATTGAGATATTTTCAAGTATTAAAACTTTTAAACTAAAAGTGTTTTGGCTGTAGGATTAATGAACTCATTGAAACTATTCTCAAAGCCCTCTTTTGTATCTTATATAGTTTGGTCATGTATTCTTTCGCTGCATTATGTCAGAAGTAGAGAAACAAAGAAATCTAAACGACGGCCAAAAGTCAGAAAGGCAAGTACAGGAAACTAATTATTATTTTTATTTTGGCTTGAACTCAACACAGCTATCAGGGCCGAGGTAAATACCGGCAAATGAAGTTCTTCCTGTTGGACTTTCGAAGAATCTATCGTCATAGTTAAGATGCGATGAGTTATATACTATCCGGCTAGAGTGGTGAAGTTAGAAACTGTTATTTTTTCATAGAGTGTAGCATGCGCTGAGTTATGTAATTGTGACTTTTAACAAGGTCTGGTATAAATTTTACGCCAAAAGATTTTTACCAGTTTTTTTAAAAAACATATATAGCTTGTGCTTTGTTATTTATATTTTGTAATTTTCTACATTGAATGTGGGCTTAAAATATCAAAAGTAAATGAAATTACACACTGCAATTTCGGAGATGCGTGAAACAGAGTGAAATTTGTTACTGATTTTGGACTATTTATATTTTATACACAATGGCATAGGAGGCGTTGCACAAGATTAACACTAAAACACGTTAAAACAGGTGTTAGTGTTAACGATTATTAACACTTGTAGCGTTAACATTATCTAGAATTAACATCTTGAAGTGGTAACCCTCGTCTGCCTGAGCCATTTTTTGTAACAAAACTCCCGAAAGGGGGGTGGTGACACCCCCTGTGATTTTTCATTACTGAACACCCGATTCCTATAAACATGATAAATTAGGTACCACAGGAAAGCTTATAGAGTTTCTTCTATCCATTGGTATCAAAATAAGTACCAACATTCTCACTATCACGTTATAAGTAAAGGAACGTATGAAAATACTTGATATAGGGTGGAAAATTGATATTTGCAAAAAAATGTCAATTGACAATTAAAATTAATAATTTGGCATAAAAAATGGCGGAAAACCTGAATAGGGTGGCACCCTGTTTTTAATATGCAAAATGATATTAGCCTACTCCAGTCACCGAGTCCCGTGTGGCTCCATTATTGTTAATGCACAGATGCGCACATGATGGTGATTATTTTCTAATTTCCAGCCGAAGCACAGGACGTCAGCTTTAAAGGAACATATTTGTTCATGGATTGGTGTAATAAATTAGCTTTTTGATTTACGAACAAAGTACTTCAGATTCCCTTTTTAATCTGGAATTATAGAGCCATTGTTATTACCTATGCAGTTGAAAATATTTCAGGTGTTATCACCACCCCGACTTATAAGTGAGCTATTGTTTTCATGATGTAGAACACAGAATACCTATCCTCTTTCACGAATAAATAACACTTAAACTTATTAATAACACTTAAACTGGGCTTCTACTGTGTGTTCAATTAACTTTGCCTGTATATTTAATCATTTTTACGAAAATGAAACGAAGATGAACAAAATTCATGAACGGAAAGTTGTTTGGCAGACTGTGACCCAACATCTTTGTGCAGAAACAAACCCATAACTTACCGCGTAAGCGCATTTCTATTCAATTTACCGCGTTATTAACAGAAATCGAATATCATTGGCATTCATCGATATATGCAATGCAGGTTGACCGGTGCCGAATTTGGCTGAGATTATTTCCAAAAGCAGTGCGTGGTATCACGTTGCATTGCATTGCACATAGGTTGCCGGATACCCTTCACTTTTGTTTTCTTCTAAATACTATAAATTTAATATATTTTTAATCTTACCCTGGAGCTGGTCAGCTCACAGCACAGAAGTGTTGAAAAAAAAAAACGTGCGCTTAGCCGCACGCGAACCGGCAACCTCCGTATTGCTAGAACGGTGCTCTTACCGATTGAGCTAGGGTTGGTAAAGGATAGATCAACTCTATAGGTATCAAGTCCGGAAAGTGCCTTTTGCTTGCCTAGCGGAAAGCATCAGAACGGTATATATTTATAATGAAGCTTATTGGAAAGAAGATGACCATAGCTATCCATTAGTATCAAAATCAAGTGTCTGTGGTGTATGTGGTATTCCTGTGTTGTACTAGACGTGTTGGTACTTCTATCCGTCCGTGATTTTCTCGACGGTATTACACCTTCACCGGTGTTAGGGTATGCCGTCAAAGTCGAAGGGTAGGGGGTGGTTGCCACCTAAGGTGATATTTTATTGTACATTTTGAAAATATTATGCAAAGTATGGCTCTAAACCTCTATGTTTATGTAAAACTAGTCAATTGCCATCATTTAGAGCTGAAAACCGCACGGAAATCCGATAGTCCTAACATTTTTAGCGCAAAATGGATTTTCACCCAATTTCTGTGGAAAGTACCATTTTTGCTGATTCGAGGACTTTATGACGTCATTGTGACGCCATACTAGGTATGTTGGTATTTATTTTGGTATAATGGAAAGAGGAGGACCATGCATACCTATCCACTGGTATCAAAATCATGAGCATCTGATGCTTTATAACGAATTCTCGAGGGGGGTGGTAATAACCCCCCCCCCCCGGTCAACCGTGTTACAAAAAAGGCTTGGTATTAGGGTTAAGTACTAGATTTCATTTCTTTCACGACTTTTATCACTTACAGGACTGGTCAAAGACCAAATTTCAACTCAATTATAATGGAATCAGTGGTATTTGTGCACGCTTCGTGCGCACTCTTTTTATACAGGGTGAGTCAAAAAAAACTGACCCTGATTGTGTCCGCCAATTTGAATTTACAAGTAACATATATCTGACATATGTGATATCATCTTAAAGCTTAGTTCATTATCTTTAAATTGCTGCAAAGATCATTCACATTGGTTAGGTATAGACCGAGTTACAGTCGTTTGAATCCAGCAGTCGGTTTTCTGCACTGTCCACGGAATCACATTTGCTTAGTCGGGCGCCGTACATTCAATGGGAATCCGTGGATAGGTTGAAAACCGGACTACTTGATTCAAAAGACTGTAGCTCGGCCTATACTTAACCGATTGGAATTATCTTTGCAGCAAATGAAAGATAATGAAATAGGCTTTCCGATGATATCACATACGTTATACATACATTATTTAAAGCTCAAAATGGCGGACACAATCCGGGTCAAGTTTTTTTTTACTCACCCTGTATATTGGAAACACCATGCCCTTGGATTGCTACATACAACAAAAGTTGATTCTTCACTGGAGTGGATTGTACATTATAGATTCTGTTTCTTAATTTTAAGGATTTGAAGGATTGTCTTTACTTCCCTTTCGTCAGTAGATTCAGAGTTTTCGGTAGGTATAGGCGACCTTGTTGTCCCTTCCTCTGGCTCGCTCGAAATTTTGGTTTGCCACTGGCGTGCCTCTCCACAACACCTTCGATTTTTTTCTTGACTGGTCAAATTTCTTTTTGAGAATAATATTATTTTGAGTAATGGGGATCGCCGCAAGCTAAGAAATTGGGTGTGTCCTTGGTGTAAGATATTCATGAGTTAGACTAGAGTAAAGACTCTTTTACGGAATAAAGCTGTACAATCCTAGTAATAATTGACCTTTGAGAGAAGATTTAATGTAGGCTAATTCGCTTAGTCTTACATGAAAGCACATGTTTGGCACTCCTAAAGACTGGGCAAGATCCATAATCCCAAGAGTTAACGACCAATAAATCCTCCTCAGCATACTTACAAGCCTTTGATACGTATCATGCTCATCCGTATCGCACCTGTGATAGACGACGAACACCTCATACCAGAAACAAGCAGGTTTCCGCCAGGCAAATCAACCACAAGCCAAGTACTCAACTATCGACACATTGAGGACGGTTTTGAAAAGGGTAGGTAACCGGAGTAGTGTTCGTCGACCTATCGGCAGCAGACCCTGTCAACAACGATGCTACTCCATAAGATCCTGCGAAATCACCAAGGATTCAGCCTTGACTGATAGCATATCAAAGAATTTCTGCAAACAGGATGTTCTTTGTTCGCTAGGAGCAAAGAAGAGCCGTTGGCGTAAGGCTCAAGACTGGGACTACCACAAGGAGTGTGCTTGCACCCCTCCTGTTCAACATCTATAACCAACGACCTCGAACCTAAGAGTGCCAGGAACCTGTGCGTTTTTATTTTATGCAGATTGATCTTGGAATAGCGCACAAGATGCAGACTCACAGCTGTGAAGAGAGACTCTCCAAAGATTTGGATGAACTCACTCCTTATATGAGGAAAAAACCTACCTGCAAATCCATCCAAGAAACAGGTGTGTGCTTTCCGAAGCCCAAAACGTCAGCGTAAAGTTACCTGGTCTGGAAACCCCGGGCACTGCGATAACCCGGGAGTTACTTTGGACCGCACTTCTCTTTACGAGGGGTAATTGATAAGTTCTAAGCTAAAGGGAGGAAAGGGATATGCTACAAAGTTCACATTTACACCATCTACCACACTAACCACAGTCTTAGCTTTAAACCTTTTTTTTCCCACAACCCTATACCTCCTCCCCCCTTCCATCCTACAAATCCCCAATCCCCCCCTCAAAAACCACCAGCTCCCTCATGTTCAGTTTCATTTCTTAAATGAAAATTCCAGAAGTTTCATGTTATATCTGTTTATTTTTTAACTGCAGGTAAATCAAACATTGAGACTTTTGCCGGACCTATGAAGCAATTTAACCGAGAAAACAGTTCAAAGTTGAGGATTCTATGTCTCTTTTGGGGCGAGAGATGAGTAGTCAGACGGTGCCAATTCGGGTGAATAGGCTAGATGTTCTACCAGATTAAGGTCACACTGATGGATTGCAGGCATGGCTACATGACTTAAGGGACTGCTCATTTTCATGATCATGATGATGGAAGAGCACCCGATGTCAGCTTTCCTGTCCTCAACTTTATAATTTTCTTGCAAGTCAATTGTTGCAAAGTAGTCCGGCCAAAATCTCCATGTTTGATTACCTGCAAGTTTAAAATTAGAACAGATATACACATGCAATTCTGAATTTTCATTTGAAGAAGGAAACGGTAGATGGTGTAATTTGGAACTTTGTAGCATTAGTCTCTTTCTAATAGGCTTAGAACTTATATTCACCAATAGTATAAGGCCACATCAAGAAGGACGAAGAGTAAAGTATGTTCACGCAATAAACATCTTGAACAAACTCACTGGCACAAGATGGGGTGCTAGCCCACATACCCTAAGATCGACGGCACTTGCCCTGTGCTACTCATGTGCATAGTATGCTTGCCCTGTATGGGAAAGATCAACCCATGCCAAGAAGCTTGATCCAGCGTTAAATGCCTCCTGCCGGCTTATCACAGGATGCCTCCGTCCAACACCAACGGAAAACTTATACATCCTAGCAGGAATTGCTCCACCAGACATTCGTCGTAGCGTAGCGAGCATGCAAGAGCGTAGCTGCCAAGTATCTAATGTGAAGCACCCTATGTCTGGACAGATACCTGCTGCCAAACGCCTTAAATCCAGAGAGAGTTTCTTAAACAAAGTCCAACCTCTTGAAACAGTCTCTAAGGAGCTTAAGAGAGTCGCCTTGTGGAAAGAAAGACTTGCCATCAACCAAGTAACATCTATTGGTATTGAACCTGGTGAGCATCTACCACCTGGAGCTGACTCCTCATGGGCTGAATGGCGATGCTTCAACAGATTGAGAACCAGAATTGGTCGATCTAAGGTTTCCTTGCAGAAGTGGGGCTACCTGGAAGCAGATCAGGACACTACCCGTGGCGGTGGAACAGCACCACAGACAATGGAACATCTCTTGGACTGACCATTGCTGGAGCAACAATGCACAAACAAGGACCTTGCGGAATTCAGTGAAGCAGCCAGATGTTGCACTCATCTCTGGCTGGATCATATTTGAGAACCACAGGGTTTGGACAGAAGAAGAACATGAAGGACGAACCAGAAGTTGGGTCTCGGAGCAAAAAGGTTGGGATACACTGGACTATGCACATATACATGTATGTTGTAGTAGTTGGTCATTCAATTTAGAGTCATGCTTTTCAAATTCAAATCATATCTTGGGCTGTCCCTTCATTTATTTTGTGTTAAATCAATAGCGTCGTCTAAATATTTCTTGACCGTCACTTTATGATTGGCCGTTTGATTGTCAACAAATTGAAAAATTGATTAAACTATCGCTACTTACCTGATTGGTTACAGACGATGGGGAATAAGAATTTGCAATAAATTCTTAATAAAAAGAATGTTGTATAATGCAGTATACTGAAAGAAATCGCATATGAGTCCTTTGAAGCCTGTATTCGTTCAGAGTTATGTCACTTTTAATGAGGTTTGACCGCCATCACCTGTAACGAGTGATGAAACGATTTTTGCCCCTTTTAAGCCAACATTTTCCAGAGACCTACCTGGTCCGCCCCGGGAGAGTGCTCCGGCATTTGCGGTGTACCCGGTATTAGTGGTTTGTTAGTAACCTATATGGGGTCCACACCCCCCCCCCCCCCTTCCATAAAAGAAGCAAAAGGTTCACTTTTTCTGAATTTGGTTGATAAAAAGTGCCCCCCAAATTTCACAAAACGGGAAAGGTGCCACTTTCTTAATTTTTTTATAAAAAGTTAAAAATTTGGCAAGTTTTTGACAAGAAAATCCACTTTTGGTGACATTAAATAGTCACAAAGTCCAGAACAAGGACCATTTTTAGTGGGGTTAGGTCCACCTTTTAACCAAAAAAGGTCCACTTTTTCGAAGTCCCGCATCCCCCCTAAAATAAATCCTCCGACGGCTGCAAGGAGAGATGGCATTAATACCGTCCCTTGTTCAAATTATTAGGTTAGAATCAATAAAAAAACGAAAACGAAAACAAATCTAACATAAAAACCACCCGATTAATATCACAATTGATTAATTTCTCTTCGTATTTCTAATTAAGAATGGAATAGAGTTAATATTTCCCATTATGCAGATTGGTCCGTTTATCTTCAATATTATAACCATCGTAGGTAAAGGGTTATGGAAAGCTTTATTTCAGATCTTAGAATAAATAACAAAGTTCCTGCAGAATGTTAAAAACACAATCCTCGATACGATAGATATACCAGGTTTTATTAACTCTACCATTGCACATTTTATTTGGCCATTAAACGGCGAACAATGTTTTGTTTTTTGGTTTTAATACAGACTGAGATATTTTTGAGGCTGACCAACACCGGACCAATTTCATACGTAACAAAAAAAAAAAAAAAAAATATCAAATTATTTGTGAATAAGATAATTAGATCCTTGGTTCAAGATAACGTTTAATGTCCTTTTATATCTACACAGTTTATCTCGAATTTTTATGCTGCAATAAAGCAATAAAATAGACCTAATTCAATTTGATGTCATGCAGCCACCTCTTGTGGCCGCATATCATGACTCCAGTTCAGTACTCTCCAGGGATTAGCAGCCGATAATGCGATAAAATTTTAAAACAATGGGGAATGGCCCTTTTTAGCTTAAGTTAACTTTTTTAACTTTCAGTGATAGTGTGTACAATTCTATATAATGACTTTAAGGTAGTAAAACCACACCACAGGGTGAAAAATGAAGTATTTGCAGGAAATTTTCATACATCTCCCTAAATAGACATACAGCGATGGCGGTTCAAAATCTACACTAAACAGCTGATTGTGGTTTACCCAGTACAGAATAAACAAATAATCTGTTTATTTTTAGTTCAAACTGTACAGGTCATGCATGGTGCACAATATCAGAGTTAAAAATCTGGTGGGGATATTCACATGGAAAAGCTCTTTTGAATCACAAGTCGGAATTTTGATACGCACGTACAGAAACTACAGATCAGATAAAAGTCGCTGCCCTTGTCTTTAATTGTGGATTTCAAGCCAACTACTTGCAGGTTATGTTAGCACATCCATACCAGTAACAAATATAAAACAAATTAACTTGTGATGATTTTTTCGATGTTTCGGATCAGCAGCAAATCGCTGCTTATCCCTTTAAGGGATTTAGCAGTGGCATCCAAGTTTGCATTTGGTGCATACCAAAATAAAGCCAAAAACTCAAGAAAAAGTGCCATGTTTTTCATTCACAATGAAAGAATTATGATTACTGTGCAAAACAACAGCCTCCTAATGGTAATGACCAAAAACACTTTTGAAAAAGCAATGACCTTGACCATTTTGCCGATGACGTAACAAGGTAAAACAACTGTGCTACAAGACTGCCACAGAGCACAAGCAGGGAGGTCATTTTACACCAAATGTGTTCCTATTTGAAATGTGCCACGAGATACTACAGAGGAAGCCAAGGTGAGCTCAATGGTATTTAAATTGTCCCAGGAAGTGCAAATGAATTTATGTGGTTTGTGCCAAGTCTACCAGGAGGGCCGGACTAGAAAAGCATGTCCAATATTTGGGTGGTGATGACAGCATTAGTGAAAAAGTGATTTTTCAGATAGTAATAGAAAATTCCCAGGTGACTGGTGTTATTATAACATGACCCTTGCCTGAAAATCAATTGTTTCACTAATGATGTCCAGGGTAGTGTAATTCTTTTTTCTGGCCCCTGTGTTTTCTGAATGGATGTCCTTTAAATATCTGAAATAAGTTTTAGCGTCTGATTTCCTGGGACCTTTAAGAGCAATATTAGCACATTTTTTTGAAGGTCCGCCCCCAATTTTTCAAAATTTGGAGATTTTTACACGGTTTCATTGGAAACTGTATACACTATACCTGGGAAATGGTTAAGCTCGAACTTGTCCTATGTGTCACAAACGAAGAATTGTTGTACTGGGATTATTATTATCCGGGGATCCCGATAATAATTCAACGGCTGCTGGAAACGGATTGCCAATGGGAAATAGCGGGAAAATCGCGCCATGTACGTGTCTACGCTAGTCCGTTAGTTGTTTTAATAAGTTCGGGCAAGTCAAGTTGAGGTTATGTTCTCGAGGGGTGGGCACTATTTCATATGGACGGATATAAAGTAGCATTTCCAGCTCTGCGTTAAGTCCAATTGGGATCCCAATTCGAATTACAAAATCGCTTATTTTGTGATACATGCGCATTGTTTGCATTCTCGTCGCAGGTATAGTTTCCTAGACAAGTACCAACGAAACTGCTGCAAAAATATCAAATTTTGAAAATGGGGGCGCTCTTCAAAAAAAATTGCCAATATTGCTCTAAAGTTGCACGCATGGGATGGCCTGTCCCTAAAACAGGCACCCGAGATAAACACACCCAAAAAAGTAAAACTCCCCACCCCTGGAAATTGTCAAGTTCAAACGATTACATCGTATTATACACTATGGGATTAATTGGAAGCGGTGTTTATTTATGCCACATTTTTGACAGCTCATTTTTGGTGATTGATGAAGTATGTTGAAGTTATGCCCACTGACGAAACCCACCACAGGGTTTAAAAGTGCAGTAGCCTTAGGAAGGAGAATACTGTGCTAGAGAAGAAGAGGATTGCATGATTTCAATTGGTAAGTATGATTGTCAATATTGATTACTGCAAATTTAAATTCTGGGGTGGGTTCGGTCAATGGGCATAAACTTCAACAATACTCCGTCGATTGCCACAAATGAGGCGTCAAATACGCGTAATAAACACCGCTTCCGTCCAATTATATTCCATATGTGTAACCAGATGTATTGTTTGAGCTTGACAAATTTCAGGGGAGTGGAGTTACTTTTTGGGTTGGTTTTTAAACTTGTGTTAAAGGTATCTCTAGTTGGACATTTCTGGGCAATTTTTAAAAACTTTTTCTGTAATTATTTACTAAATGAAACATTTAAACCCAAATATGTGCAATTAAGGGATATAATATTGATTCCATTGCTAAACCCTTTAAGCGCCAATCGATCTATGTGTGGCATTTAATCATCATTGGGCTATTCTTAAACAAGTAAACCGTTTTGATTAAAGGTAAATAAAAGTAATGATATTGCAAATCTTTACTTTACACGTTAAATATCTTCAGTTTCGCGCATGTATTTAAAACACTATTCAACTCAAACACCATCATTTGATAGGGAACGTGTTTAACATTTTGCGTAAAAAAAGTGAGATTATTATATAAAAATCTTTTCTTCTTTAATTTTATATTGAATAGCTATCATTTGTGTTTGAATAATGCCTAAACTGTATTGTGTGAACTTCAATTTTTAAAATTCTGTTGAAAAATCACAAATTTATGGAAATAGGCCAGTAAATTAACACAGAAATTTTATTGAATTTGGGATGTCACACACGTGACCAAAAAGACGCAGTTTGTATTACTAGGAAACCACTGTTCAGTAATGTCTATTTCATGTCAAAATGTCAGTTGGTGTCCTTCCATTACACAAAAAAATGGTTA
>JAMKCH010009924.1:0-109195 GCA_023653785.1 Ophioderma brevispina
TTCGGGGAGGGGGTGAATTTCCCCAAAAGTTTTACCCCCCAAAAAAGTGTTTTTTGTCACTTATTCGAGCAACCACACAATTATTTTTATCATACTTTTTGAGCCTTCCCCATTTCGAAAATTCTTCCATCCCTACAAAAATTATTCTTTATCATACTTTGGTAGATTTTTCAAAATCCGCTCCCCATTTTGAAAAACGGATACAATCCCATTTACAGATTCTGAACAAAGCGTGTTTCCTTTAGGAGTGCAATGATATCTTACTTCTGAAAATCATTGAATTTGTATTTTTGAACTTGTGAAAGTGCATGGTTAATGAATCCCGATTGAACTGTCAGCCATTGATACTATGGACTATATAGTAATTGAAATGGACAATTGATGTGCTAAACGTATAATGCCCCCTCTTAAAGAGACATGGCACATTTGAAAAATAGTGCGCGCCTCAAGATATTTTTCAAATCGATATTTTTGCATGGTTGTGTAAGGCTTAAATAAGCCCTCATCCGAAATATTAAGACAAATCAGCTTCCTTATGGGTAAACAGAACGATTTTAAATTTAACGTCGACGGCGACGTTAAATTCAGCAGACAACGAAATGGCGTTTAACACAAGAAACACGACGCCGTATGCACATTTCCCACGCTATGCACAACGTTTGACCGGTCTATAAACCTTGTGGTTTTATAAGTGAGTATGAGTCAAAACTATTCATGTTAACATTATTAAAGTTATGGAAAACTGAAAAAGTTGGCCTACAATTACCTAGTTGTCTTTATCCTTAATTGTTACAATCATAGGTCCCGATCTGTTTATCTGTTTTGGGGTATTTATTGTTATGTGTAAAATTATATCTCTGTTCTTCCAATGGCCTAGAATATATTTGAGAGCAAATTGAAGAAATTCATATTTTGTGAAAATGTGCCAGTACCGCTTAAATAATACATGATAATTACATTGGGAATTTTTATTGTCTTGCAGGTCGAGGGCCAGTTTGCCATCATCAGACAGCATCTTAAAGACAAGAGTGATCGGCAGCATGTAGTCAACTTTCTATGCAATTGAAAACAGCTCAATGACTCGCAAGATGAAGGGGTAAGGATATGTTACAGGGTGCAAGCTGTTCAACAAACCCACCAAATGACCAGCAGGGGGGGCGTGTGCCCACAATATGTGTCAATTGAAATAGAGATGGGAATCCATTTTTTGAAATTTTGTCAAATTAGTCCAATTTTGTGATCCTTGAACCAAAACACTTTTTGCACTACTTTTTGAGGTTGGGGGGGAGCCCTGTATTGGCATGCTATACACTGAAAACAATAAGGGGGGTTTATGTGGGGTAACAGTTTGATGAGGTCAAAGGTTCATTTAAGGGGTCTTATATTGCTTCTTATTCTTTGACCATAATTAGACGGACCTATTTGGGGGGGGGGGGGGACCACAGCCCTTTTTTCAGCCCCTAGCTGCTCCGCTCCATCCCCCACCGATCTGGTAGTTCTGGACACACCCTTGATCATAGTCACTCAAAGAACCTTGCAACTTGAGGTACCAATACTTGCAGATTTCATAAAATAAAGAAATATTGATTACATTAAAAACCTACTGATTTCAGATTTTTTTCAGCCAAATCATACTTTGGTGTTAAGGTAGGAAATTGTTGGGATTTTTTTCAGTATTTACTGATTCTGTTATCTGTGGGAGGGCTTCATGCTCACACACCTGTAGTATAAAACTGAAATTTTAGATAACAGTACCTGTTTCAGGATGTTAACAAAAAAATCAATATAAATGTGAGTCTTATACATGAAAGGTATTAGTGAACATTAAAGATTGATGTCAACCGTCATGGAATGGCAAGAGAGACTGTAAGTGCAATAGCTGATGTTTGTCAGAAAATTCCATCAACTGATATTATGCCAAGTACTTTCTTCTTTATTTCCTTAGATTATTTTAAGTCTAAGTGACTGAAATTAGTGACAAAACCTTTGGATTTAAAATCAATTCCTTAGATTCAAAATCTAAAAATCTTTTAAAGTTTATAAACAGTTTTTAACTCATTTAAAGGTTTATTTAATATCAAAGACTTTACACTGATTTAAATTTTTAAGTCCAAAAACGTTTTTGTCACGAATTTCCCGTCTCATAGAATTAAAATAAGGCTAAGGAATTAAGAGAGTTGGCCCTTGGGCTCTTGAAAATGGTCTTAGTGGACCAGAGTCACTGAGAAACCATTCAAGAGCCACTGACTTCATGAAAGAATTGGAGTTATCCTAGTATTAATACATTGCAGGCTTTTTGCAGCTAGCACACGGGATGTATCATGGCACGCGATTGCACTTCCTTCTGTATTCAAAAATGCATGACATGTTGTTCATGGGACAAGCTGTACAGCTCATATACACAGAAACATAATCTCTTTTGCAGGCAGTGCCCTTCGTAAACACATAGAGTGTTGTGTTAAGAGATGAACCTATATGGGTTGATTGCCATACCATTAAGATGGCTGCTCTTCTTGACAAGCTCTATCAGGAACGGTGTTGAAAAAAAAGGTATCCACTTATGGACATTAGAACAGGTAAAATGTACATTTATTTTTTATGTTTATGAATTGATTTGCATTGCTTGGAATTATTGGTTATTATAATTAATTCATCAAATTGGGCCATTTTAGTGACCTCATTTCATGATGACCCTAATACGTGGATCCTGGGTTCCAACCGGAAATAATTTTTTACTGAAATTCTATCCACAATGCACCAACGATGTACAAGTAGATATGCATCATCCAGCCGTGACATTTGTGGAGCAAAAAAATTACAAGGCAATCAAAAAGTCATGTTTACCTGGTAAAATTTATTACAGCAACCGGTTTTCGCACAGTTATGACAGAGAAAAAATGACCGTATGACACAAAACACACCATAGAATTAGTATTTATCTAATCTAACACGTTGGTGCATGTGGGCTAGGAATTTTGTAAAAAATGATTTCCGTAGGAAACCCAGGATCAAGTATTAATTCAGCGTCTTTAAAGTGTAAAGAGTAAATATGAGGACTTTCCAGAAGAGCGCCCCAAATTTTTTTCAAACATGGGGTTTTTGTTATAATTGGAATGCTTAACAAGGTTACTAGATCACACCTGAAGGAATAAGCCGAAATACGCACTATGTAATAAGATGATGATTTAGTATTTTCTGGTCATGCACAACAGAAAAATCAAAAGTATGGTTTTCTATGGGGAAGTTATGAATCGCAGATAGGGCAAGTTCAAAACAAGCTTTGCGGTTTCTGGTTTGTACTTGGTTGTCCAATAAACCTTTGAAACGTTCTTGGTAAGTGGTCTACAAACCGATCCAGTGAAATATGAGAGAAATTCGTATACCTCAAAAAAACCTCCTCCTGTCACTTTAAACAATGCGATTTATTTCATCTCAATTGTAATGTATTCTATTAAAGTGGGTCACTCATAAAAGTGTTAAGAATGTCCATCAAACTGGTTCATTATAACGCTGACTATAAAACATCTCAATTCATGTTGAATGTCAGTATGGAATCCCTCAAATTCTTAGATCCATTTTGATTGTGGAAAACTAATGCTATGTTATTAACGGGAGTTTCCGTAACATGACCCATCTGATACACCTTTTTCTGACACACTTATGAATTCGGAAACTGGGGCCTTCACAGAATATTAAAGCACAGGTTTATTCTGTTAAAAGTGCAACGAGAGATTTCACATACCAGGTGTCCCTAAAAAATCAAAAGTACTGGTTTTTGCCCTGATGTAAAGCTTTCCATAAAAAATAACCCAATCTGAAAGGATAAAGCTGAGAAATGTTTCTTTGGTACAAAAATTGTGAAATTTCTAATTTCATATAGGAGCAATTACGAAATTCAGCCTATGTTTTACATTTCAGCTTAATCCTTTCAGATGGGCATATTTTTTATGGAAAGCTTTACATCAGGGCAAAAATCAGTACTTTTGATTTTTTAGGGACACCTGATATGTGAAATCTCTTGTTGCACCTTTAAGGTTTCCAAATTCATAAGTGTGTCAGAAAAAAGTGTGTCAGATGGGTCAGGTTACGGAAACTCCTGTTATTAACTTTATTCTTACAGGTGAAAGAGCTCACCCATTCTCTTGGAATAGAATCAGCCATTGACCTGTCCACCCTGCTGCAGTTCTATCATGATTTCGGTCATATCATTTATTTTGGAGGGGAGGATGGCAGTAATCAAGCTGTGAAAGACCTAGTGATTCTAGACCCAAAATGGTTAATGGATGTGTTCAGAAGAGTCATTACTGTCATGGACATAAAGGATCAGGTAATTAGCTGGGGGTTTTGTAAGGTATCCATGCTCGTATTCAGTAACATAACAGGCTGGGAGGAGGGCCTGGGTAGGGGGAAGGTTGCCTCTCCATAGACCTTTGACTGTAAAAAAAAAGCTTGAAAAAATGCAAAATCAGGCCTTTTTGCCAGCCAATTTTCAACCTCCAACCAGGAAAATCTGCCTCAAACCACCTCCAACTGGAAAAATCTGCCTTAAACTGGGAATTTGCATTTGCTCCCTCTGACAAGTGACCCCTGTCACGTGCGGGGTCACGCCCCTGCTCATATTTCAGGGGTTCTGAAAGTGACCTTTATTGGGATCATGCAGTTTTCAGTGAAAATATATAGACCTTTTCAGGACTCATTTTTGGTAAAGACATTTGCCACTGACACTCTCAGGGTAATTTTGTCTATATGCTTTTCATTTTCCAATTTCTAACTGAATTTTGATAACCCCGATAGCTTCTGTTATTTCATTATTTTATCACGAAAGCCAAAACAAATTTGCACAACAGAGAGCAAGCACACGCAACGCACTCAAAAAAACAGTTTAGCCCCATAATTGTAGAAATGAGCCAATTACTGGGACACGGTTTTAGCGATCAGCAATGAAAATATGGGGATGCAAACTGCGTCATTGTTCTAAAACCATAAACACCAAAATCTTGATGAAAAAGTATGTTATTGAGCAAAATTTCTTATTCCAAAAATATCCGAGGTTGAGAACAACTCCCACTGTAAGGGTTAGAAATAATCTGATGAGATGTGTTTTTAATTTTTTTCAATCCCCTTGAGGTTACAGATGAGTTGATGGGTAACCAAGGTTTATGTGATGTATTTAGCAATCAGAGACATGCTAAACAAAAGACTTTAGGTTTGTAAAGATATAAATAATCTGTCATTTGACTAGTTACTCGTGGTATATCAAACTGTTGTAGGCCAAATCATTTTCCGATCATTCTGTTCAATTTGAGCCTTGTTGTTAGGGGCAAATACTATCAGTTGGCTGCAGGCAGGGGCAGCTTCCCCCCTAGTGGGGAATCTTGCACCCCCCCCTTGCCTCCCCTCTTGAAAAATTTGTGTTTTTGCACACATGCCAATTTAACAGTGAAAACAACATAGTGCATGTGGCTAACTATATACAATTTTTTTGATTTATTTTAAAAAAATTACCCCCCCCCCAAAAGATATCTGTACCCCCCTTGCCCCCTCCACCCCCCCCCCCCCCCCGAAAGCGCAAATGACAAAAATGGTTTGTATGCCATGTTGGCTGGCTGGATTTGGCTCACAGGTGGCCAGTTCAACCCGTGCATATTAGCTTGTAACCTCTTTCACAAACACACCACTATTTGTTCTATTCAGTGGTCCTATATACTGGACTGCCTGAGCCCCGCTTGGACCCAGAGGGCATCTATAAGATCGTCCATGACCACAGTGAGTCACATATTTGATTCACGAACTGCTCTGCTAGAACTCATGAGAAACTTGAGTTGTTGTGTCCACTACATGCTGCAAGGTTTGTTAAGCAATATTAGCACAGTTTTGAAGAGTGCCCCCAAATTTTTCAAAAACATGAGATTTTTTACAAGCTTTGCATGGTAACTGGCTAGTAACCATAACCTGTGAATTTGTTAAGCTCGAAAATGTCTGTGTCGGCACAAACGAATGGGAATTTTTAATTAGAATAATTATTATCGGGGGATCGCTAAGAATTCAGCGGCTGCTGGAAACGGCCTTCCAATGTGAAATAGCCGGGAAATAGCGCCATGGTACGGTCTACGCTCATCCATAGTTGGTTTGTCTGGTTCAGGCAAATCAAGTTAGAGGTTATTTTCCTCGAGGTGGCACTATTAATCAGGACGGACATAAACGGGAGCAATTCCAGCTCTGCTGTTAAGTCCCATCTGGGATCCAAACTCTTATTACAAAATCGCTTATTTTTATGATAATATGGCATTTTTTTTAGCATTATCATTCCAAGTATGTTTTCCCTAGACAATCACCAACATAACTGTGCCAAAACATCAAAGTTTGGAAAATGTGGGTGCTCTTCAAAATGTGCCATAATGCTTTAAGCTTTTTGACTTTGACTTATTTATGGTAATTTTTTATTTAGAAAAAAACTTTCAAATTCTACTGATGTAGCCGTCACTTTTGAATCCATTGCCTGCAATTCAATATTTTGGCTCTTTTATGGATCACTGATAATGATCCATCATATAGCACAGTAATGAATGGGGCTTTCTATATATTGCATTTCGGATCGGTTCTACCATCAAAACAACAAGTTGTTTCCCACATTACTTGGTGGAGATGTATCGTCAAAGTGTTGGGATCCTGTAACAAGTAGAGAGCAAAAAATGTATAACACTTAATTGTACAAATTGCGCACAGAAGGCCCATACCATGGGGGCAAGGGGGCACATCCCCCCCCCCCCCCCATTCCAAAAAAATAATAAAATGGCTAAAAAAGGCCAAAAAATCAATTTTGCAAGCAGGAGAGCCAAAAAATTGAGGGTTTTTATGGCTATTTGTCAGAAAAAAAGGTTAAAATTTCAGTGAAAAATGTCACGTTTGGCAAAATGCGCCACCCCCACCTGTGGGCTCCGCCCTTGCTTGCAAAATTAGTTGTGTGGCCCTGTTTGAGCCATTGTTAGGGTTTTTTTGGAAGGGGGGAATCTGCCGCCCTCTCCTCGCCCCCTGTGCTTACTTATGTTGCTCCAAAATTCCCCCACCCCGTTAAAAAATTGTCCCACTCCCCTAAAATAATCCTGGTTAGGGCCTGATTAAGCACCTTTGTATATAAGTGTATAATCCTAGGCTTGTCCTTATCATCCATAGTCATTTTGTCACATCAATGTGGACCATAAGACAGTTGTGTGGGGGTTTACATAAATTGAGTTACTCTTGCTAACACACTTTTATTCTGGCATACTTGGGGATATTTTAAGCCGGAAATTGCAAAAATATTTTTTTTCTAATGACTTTTTAACTCATGGAATTCTCACCTAGACCCTATGCTACCCTCACCTACCTAACCCTAATTTTTACCTCAACCCTAACTTTGACACCAACCCTTACAATTGACGGAGTTAGGAAAAAAGGTGTTAAAGGGTTAGCAGCGATAATTTCGAGAGAATCTGAAAAGAGTGGAATGCATTTAATCGTTTATATTAGTGCTAATTCTGTCACTTCCATATAACTGCTTTTAATGTAGAACCAAAAACATCAAATGGTAAAAAAATGAAGTCTTGGAAGAAAGTTGTCATACGACCCCCAAATAGACATACAACAACGAACGGCATCTCAAAGTCCACAACTATAACGCATGAGTTGTGTTACATACCGGTAACAGAATACACAAAATAAATGTTTGGTGTTGATGTCAAATTTGTGTTTGATGGTCACATACACGTCTGAAATCTGAAATTCCACCAGAATGCTGTGTTGATCTCAAGTGGCAATTGAGATGCACGTATAAATTACAGAAACAGATAAAAGTACTGTCTTTATACACAATTTTCAAGCGAACCACTTGGCAGGTTATGTACGCATATCCATGCCAGTAACAAAACATCAAATATGAATTGGAATGATTTTTTTCAATGTTTCGGATTAGCAAATCGCTGCGCATCCCTTTAAGACGTTGGTCAGCTTAATGGAAATATTTCCAAATAGTAACATGGTATCCTTTCATGTAGCTTTAAAATAAATTGTCCATACTTTGTAAACACTTCATTGGCATACTTTGATTATTCATGCTAGACCACTGAGGACAGCAGTTTCCAACAGAGCCTTTGCTATTACGTGGCCCTCTCGCTCATGAAACCAAATAAGGACTACAAGGATCAGCCACAGTCGGTTTCCGCCGGAACCCATCAATGATGGTCGTCTCACATTGACTTGATGGATGTCTAACCAGGTATGTTTTCTTCTAAAAAACCTCATCGAAGATCTAAATCCTCACAGACGAAATTGAAAAATTCACAATTTAGTAGATCTAACAGAGTAAAAGCAATAATAGCTCATTTTGTTGAAGAGTGCCCCCATTTTGTTTTCCAAAAATTTTTGAGATTTTTGCACAGTTGGATTGGTAAACTGGCCTAGAAAACTTTAAACCAGTGAATGGTAAGGCTTGAACATGGATGTTTTTGCAAAGAGGAATTTGTAAGTTAGGAATCATTATATCATAGATCCCAATTTTTCACCCGATGCGGGCCTTCCAATATGAAATAGCTCCATTGCGTGTCTACCCTCATCCATTACTTGTTCCATTGGTTCAGGGAAGTTAAGTTAAAGGTCAATTTCATGAGGTGGCACTATTTTCCGGTTCCGCCGTTAAATTGAAAGGGGGATCCCGAATCTAATTACAAAATTGCTTCTTTTATTTAAAAAATACACACTTTTGAGCATTACCATTCGCAGTTATAGTTTACTAAAGAATTACCAACACAACTGTGCCAAAATCTCAAATTTTGAAAATTGGGGGTGCTCTTCAAAAACTGTGCTGTTATTCCTTTAACTTTTTTTTTATAATTGATCAGTTTAGATGACTATCTTTAAAGGGAATCAAAACATTAAAAAGAACCATCATCTACGATCAGCGTCAACACTCAGTAGAGGACCTGCCGAGGCAACAAGAGAATTCAATAACATGTGTTCCTAAAATATGTGAAAATTCTGATTTTGGCACTGGTGTAAATTCTTTCTATCAAAGGACCCCATCGTAAAGGATTAGCTGAACTTTTTTCTTTGGTCCAAAAATTGGAATTTCTCATTTCCTATAGGAGCAAATTCTATGTCAAATCGCCTTTTGTTTTCCTTTTAATTGTTTCTGTACCAATATGAGGTAGGGAATCTATGATTGTCGAGATCTATATGAATCACTACTATCACACAAATATGGATGACTTGAAACTCTTGTTGCAACCTTAAATTGTTTTCCCTTTGGAAATTGTATATAGAGGCCTTACCTTATTTTGCATTTCTTACATAAATGAATAGAAAACATTCCATGTATTGCTTTATTTCAGATGGTATTTTTTCACACACGGACCTACCAATGCAGTACCGCTGGTCCCAGGATCAGGGTAAGGACCTTGCCTATCTCCACTACAGGCAGCTAGTCTTTGCAGATGACCTACTCAATTGGATGACTGATGTTCGCCATCGCCAACAGCAAAGAATTAGGGATACATCCTAGTCATGGTAGTGGTTTTACTTTGCAGGGCCCGAGCATAACAGGTGGGGAGCAGGGGCGCAGGGGGCGAGGTCCACCCCAGAGAGCTTTTGACTGGAAGAAAAGCTGGAAAATCATGCTACATTAGCCTTTAATTGCCGCTGCCAACTGGGACCTTTTTGCTCAACCAGCAAATTCTCCTCAAAAACCACCTCCAACAGGGAAAATCTGGCCTCATATCCGGAATTTGTCCCCCTCTGACAAGTGATCCCTTTTACACCCCCCGCAAGGGGGGAGGGATGCACGGATGGTGAAATGGCAAGAGGGAGGTTTGAACAAGGTATGTTTCCTAAGGTAACCGTTCACATGAGCCTTGGCAGCCCAGGGTTCTGGAGTCTGGTGGAGGTGACCCTCTATGAGACCAGTGACAAGTGGCATAAATATCTTTTTGACATGGGGTATGGGGATGGTTGAAAATTTATAACTAAAACAGTGGTTTTTGGTTTTACATAATCCAATTAACATATTGCGGCAAAGCATCTAAAAAATTGCCACGTATTCTTATTATATCGTTGTTCTTTTTACATTTTTATGAATTCCAACCCTAAATAAATGTTGCTCTAGACCCCACTTCTTAAATCAAAAGGCAGTCACTTAAAAAATGCTCAATTCCAACGTTTGAGAGAATCATATTTTTAATTTTTAGGCAGAAACATTTTGTAGAGTATAACAGTACCATAGGATACTGTGAATTGCTTCAAAATTAGTAGAAACGTTTTTGCTATCTCAGTAGATAGCAAAAAAAGTCATCTTCAATTATTTGCAAAACCGATATCGCAAAAAATCAGCAATTTTGACAAAATTGGCCTAAAAATCTCAAATTGTTCGGTTTTGCCCCCCAAAAATTCATTTGTCCCTTCCCCCAAATTTCACTTGACTACCAGTTTGCCCCCCCCCCCCAAAAAAATATGCTGCTGTTACGCTAAACACAGTACTACATATGCTCATTAAAGGTGCAGTTAATGATTTCAGCACATTGTTTTAGTCATGGATCACTAGATATACTTAGAAAAGCTTATTCTCAAATTAGAGCTGATCCAATCTTGCGGTTGTGTTATGAGCAATTGATTGTTTTCCCAGTCCCTAAGGCTACTGTGCTTAATTTCGTCGTTTATGGACAGAAAATACGAAATTGCAATTTTCAGCTCGACAGAATTTGCACGTAAGATTGGGCACAAGTGGATTAATAAGGCTAATGTTTCGATGATATAAAAACAATATTCAACATTTTTTAGGTAAGTCGGGGGACAAGGCTGTGATCACGAAATGCCCCCTTCAGTGGCGTACCGGGCCTTCCCGCTTGAGGGGGAAAATTTCCCAGTTTTTGGAAATTTTCCTCTTCGGGGGGTCAAAAGGCAAATTTTTACCGTCAGAGGGCTAAAAAATGGCTGACTTAGCATGATTTTTGCCATTTTTTTCCCGGCCAAAGTAGTCAGGGGGGGCAACCTGCCACCTGCCCCCCGCTGTTACGCCACTGTGCCCCTATTAACATTCCATTGCATTGTATCAACCAATCGGATACCATATCTCATGCCAAAACATTCATGAAATGTCTTCAATTCTTCTGTCTGCTGGATTTGTGTAGAAAAGATATATCAACTAAAAACAGATTGAAAATCATGTTGGTGAAATGTTACATCTTTCAGGTTGTAGTTACAAGGGTAAACTGTTGTCAAGACAACCACAGTGGCAATGATGTTGACAATGGAGGAAACTGAAACTGAACACACATGAACAATAAGGTAAGGCATATTTGTATAACATCTTTTTTTTCACAATAAATATGTTACATTTGATGTCTAATGCACAAGCTCCGCACGCACCCCCCCCCATGGGGGGGGGGGGGCGTTGCGCCCCATGCGCCCACTCCTGCATCCGCGGCCTGCAAATACTGTGTCATAACGTAATTCATATAGATAGGACAATCAATAGATTCCTACCGCATTTGGTACAGAAATGAAGTAAAAAGAGAGAAAACAGCGATTTTGACAACAAAGTGGCCCAAGCAGCATCACGGAAATTTCTTAGATTTTTTCATAATTTCCTTCTCTTGCACCGCTGATGTTTGTAAGTTTTAACAATGTACTCAACCCATTATATTGTAGTGTTTTTAAAATGAGATCCAAACCCAGTTAGCAACTCCCACTCCATATTAATACAAGTTGATCCAAAGTTTACAAAAATAGTGGAAAAACATCATTTCTTTGTTCAACCAGAATTAGCAAATGTTAACATTTAAATTGCAATTTAATTTTGCAGCTTATCAGAAAGGTCATGCCGAAGGCCAAGCAAATGTGGCGCACTATCTCATACCCGCTCCTGGTTCGAATCATGGGCATGATTGACAACCAAACCCATCATTCTATAGTGATGGAATACTTCAAGCATGGTAACCTGAAATCGTTTGCTGTGTTATGGCAAGTCCGGACACTTTGCCACGGAAGGGTTCGAATGATATGGACATCACGCTGGTATGAACACTTGATACGTTGCATCAAACGATGTACACAGGGATCTGAAATGCGACAATGTGTTTGTTGGAGAAGGATTTGAAGCAAAGGGTAATATATTCTGTCGCAGAATAAAAGTGTGGGACAATATAGGATTCGGAGGGACCCAAGACCTATTTGATATGCAAATCATTATGCATTAATTTCATGTTCTAGCCATGGGCCATTTTGTGAATGAGCCATATGTCTATATAGGTTCTTTTTGGTAGAAGTGGACCATGTCTAAAAAGTGTTGTTGAAAACTTAAAGGCCCGTGTTCCCCCAAAAAGTTGTGAAATGTGTGTTAAAGACACTAGTCAGTGTTTAATCTGACAGATGAAAAATATTTGAAATTGTCAGGAATAGTCCTTAAAAGTGAAGGATATATGTCTGTAGAAGTCTCAGAAGTTATTTTTTCCAACTGAAGAATTTAAAAGAAACGGAAGAAAATCGCAGGTTCAAAGATACGAATCTTCATTCAATTACGTGTTGTAGGAAAAGTGTCCGTTCAGACAATTATGACTTAAAATAACCGATTGCTTTATTAGGCTGCGTTTGGCGGTATCGCTTGGCAAGGGTAGTTAGGGATACCCCAATACTAGTTCCAGACATGCAAAAAATTGATTTTTTTATGATTTGTTTATTTGATTTATCAAATCACTGATAGTGCCTTTAAACGAAGTTTCATCATCTGAAATAGTGAGGTAGATAGGGAAATAATTTGAATACAGTAAAAGCCATAAAAATTTGTATATATACACAAAAGATATTCATAACAATCTTTACTAACAATCACATTTCTTGGAAAAAAATAACCTTTTTTCAAATTTGAATAAATTCTCACTTATCTATCTCACTACTTACTTCAAAGATAAACGATGGTTTAGATAAACTTCTACGGTCTCTATTAGGCCTTTGTGGCAAGACGTTTGCGATTAATCACCCCCCCCCCACCTTAAAAAATAGTAAAAAACCTCTTGAGTTTAAACATAAACAGAACTATCCCAACCCTTGCAGTCATCACATTGTGCATTACCGTATTTTACGCCTAGCGGGACTTGGCTTAGCATGGTCAATAGGGCTTCTGTTCCGGACCAGGGTGATGAGAGAGGGCAAGGAACAGTATCCCATTTACCACCAGAGGCATTGGCTGGGGCTATCACCAAGCCAACCACTACTGGGACATCTACTCGTAAGTGTATAATGACACTGTGTTGGAACTTATGAGAAACTGGTTCATTTTAACACTAATGTGGGAGGGGGGTTGTAGGTATATAAAATGTTAAACTAGCATGTAGTAATGAAATTCCTATACTTTCAACAGAATTTTAATGGATCTTTGATGAAAAAAATATAACTGGAATGGTCTTTCGGGAGGGATAAATAAATGAGGGAGAGTTGCACATAGACAATTTGAACCAATCCCCATAATGCATCTCGCATTGGGCACATTTCCATCCAGGAACTTGTTCCCCGAGATTTCATGTGTACAAAAAATTATGTTGTTCGCGTCCCCGGACAGTGCCTAAAACTGCCAATTGCATACAAAGTACCTCTTCACGTGAAGTTAATATTACGAAATGTAGAGAATATCATAGGAACAAAAAAACAAGCGAGGCCCTGATGTTGAAATTTACGACAAAGGTGGCATTTCGATCTAACCGAGCCACTAATGTCACCTACCGGGACGAATAAGTTAAACTGGCAATGTCACAGATAGGTTAAGTTTTACGAGTATTGATATTACGCTGTAAACCGTGTTATGTTGTTAGGACTTGAGGTTAGGTACATAGTTTCCCGGATTGAATATGGGCACAATACGAGATGCAAATCGTCTATTGCAGCCAAGGGTATACTACGGGTCACTGGAACTACTTGGCCTTCTTTGTTGTGAAATACGGTATGCATGCGTTTACAGAAATTGGTGCATTTCACAGACGTATATTGCACAGAAAATCATTGACAAGTGGGGTAGAATCACAGAGGCGGAATAATAAACCAAGAGGGGAATCCATGCGTGTTATTGAATAGGCCAGCAGCGTAACCGAGTTCTCTCACACTTCGCGCCTCCTTGTGTGCGCAACCAGATGCGAGTTGTCGCTGTTGACTGCCACAAGCATCACGCACCTCAAATCTGGCCGTAGCATGCGTTATGTTATCAATGTTGCATTTCCCCAGGTTCCATTGTTCCGATCGACCGATTTTTCTGCAATATTATGCGAAAATCAACGGATGGAAGAAAACACATGCCATCTAAAAAGTTCCTGCATTCCTAATGCACAAAAAGTCTCAAGATGACCCCTTGTTAATTTGGCTTAGGAATAGAGAAAGAGATATTTGAGTCAGAGTGATCGCATGTGGCATCGGTTGTTATTGTTGTTTTCACTCGCCACAGTGTTGTTTGACAGAACGTAAAATACTGCGTGTTCATAAAATGACATAAGGATTTTTCCAATACGACATACTAACCAATATAGTGAGTGCCGCAAAAATATGATAATCGAAGTGCGTATGTCATTATAATATTTTTGGGCACTTGTTTTGCGTTACGCTGTTTCGGGACAATCTTCGGGTCTGGGTTATATTACGTCGATTGGGTAGAATGCAGATGTCCAGGGCTGGGGCAGGGATTTAAGGTCCAAAGGTAATCTAATGGAAAACCAAGAAACCAAGTTTTTTGGCTATAGTACCCAGCTAAATTTGATAGCAAAGAGAAGCATTTATTTGTAAGATGCTACCATGATCCACAAAAGAGTCAAAAGATTGAAATTTCAGGAGAATACGAGGATAGATGCTTGTAGAGAATTCTCATCTGATTCCAACTGAAAAATTGACAAAAAAAAAGGAAGAAAAACAATGTTTGTTTAAGGTATGAAGCCCCGTTCAATTACACATTGTAATACGCCTAACAGAGAGTATAATACCAAAAATTATGTGTTGTCTTGATCATGTGTTGGTGATGAAGTATACCATCCTTGTTTACAGGCTTGATGATTTGATTTACTTATGCCCGTTCAAGGGCATAGTATTCTAGCTGCTTGTGCTGTTAATCTCTCCTCATTACCTAGACGTGTGCGAAGCACGGCTAGGTCTTGTATTTGTGCGATTCTTCTTCGCGTCTTCTTTCTTTCCGACGCAACATCAAAATTACTAGTTGGCCAAACGGTTTATCGATTGCCACGAATTGGTCAGAAGAACAAATGACCCAAAAAAAACAAAAAAAAAAAAACTCCCCCCCCCAAAAAAAAAGGTCACTATAGGATGTACACAGATTTGAGTTCAAAGGTCACGTGGGCCAATTAAAGGGGCATTCTTTAAAATTTTTGGAAACTTTATAAAACCTTCTTATGCCACAGATAAGTGCCATGATCACCAGATGTTATCAGAAGAAAACATGATCCCAAGACCATATGGGTGTACGAAGATTGGGCAGGGGGGGGGTAGGACACGATTGCTCGATTGGGCATTGGGGATTTCAAACGTAATTTGGGGAACTGCGACGTGCATTTACTATGGCAGCCTCGCGTCCAGTGCATTAAAAAAATCATGCTTTTAAACCTGTTCAAAAGATCTTAGTAATCTCATGATAAATTAAGGAAAAAGTATGGACTCAAAACCGTTCGCGGGTTAGTGGATTAACCCGCTGCCAAAAATAGTGGACATTTCCAATAAACGGTCAATTAGATTTAAAATTCGTGACCAGCCTAGTTTAGTCAAGTCTGTGTGTAAACGTTCGATATGCGTAATAGCGCCCTCATACCGTTAAGTCTTTAAAACACTAGCACCCGGACGTTGATTCCATTTTGAATTTGCTGTTGCTGTTAGGTTGGCATGTCATACCCCCCCCTGAGATTGGGGTCAAAGTCATGTGGGCCCATTAAATGGGCATTCATCAAAATTCTATAAATTCCTTCTTGTTCCACAACTCAATTGCGAAAATCAAAACTGTTCAGAAGAACCACTGACCCAAGGCCCCTATGGGGTTGTTTTTGTTACCCAAAGAATTTTGATCGAAGAGTCATTAAGGGGTCATAAAGGGACACTTCGGTTCTGAATTCAAAAATTCATATTCTATATGCAGGAAGCATGGTCAGTGGCTCATGCATTATGAAGCAGCTTGAGCCCTTCACCAAATGTGCTCAACATGGGGGTCAAAGGTCATTAAAGGGGAACTTCCGGCCTCTGCATGTGAAAAATCTTCAAAAAATTCATATCTGTCATTGCAAGGTAGCATGGTTACGGAACTATGCATATGAACCGGCTTGAGACCCTTCACCAAACATGTGCTCAACATGGGGGTCCAAGGTCATTAAAGGGGAACTTCCGGTCTTAATGTAAAAAATATCAAAAATCATATTTGCTATATGCAACATTGTAATTGTCACAGCTCTACTATGAAGCAGAAAAAAACCTTAAGACTTTCACAAATTTATGGTCGGCATGGGGTCAAAGGTCATTTTTAGCCACACGGATAGGTTGGTGCTCTTCGAGCCACAATTTGCCTCTAGTTCGATTCTTCTTCTTCTTTCCGACCCAAACTAATTCAAAATGCTAATAGTGCAAACGGTTTATCCGTTGCCACGAAAATTGGTCAGAAGAACCACTGACCAAGGCCCTATGGGATGTACACAGACTGGGTCAAAGGTCACGTGGGCCATTAAAGGGGCACTCTTTGAAATCATCGGACTCTATGAAGCCTTCTTCTTCCACAGAATAAGTGATATGATACCTGATGTTGTCGAAGAACCCTGACCAAGACCACTATAGGGTGTACGCAGATTGGTCAAGGTATGTGGCCGATTAAAGGGGCATTCGTCGGACTTATAAATTCCTTCTGTTCACAAATCAAGTGCTTAATCAACAGACTGTTCGAAAGAAACGCTGACCCAAGGCCCTTATGGGGTGTACACAGATTTTGATCGAAGGTCATTAAGGGGTCATTAAGGGACACTTACGGTTTTAATTCAAAAATTCATATTTGATATATACAGGTAGCATGGTCAATGAATCAGCAAGAAGCAGCCTTGAGACCCTTCACCACGTTGGTCAACAGGGGGTCAAAGGTCATTAAAGGGACAACTGCCGGTTCTTAATGTGAAAAATCTTGAAAAATTCATATCTGTCATTGCAAGGTACCATGGTCAAGTGACTCATGCATATGAAGCAGCTTGAGATCCTTCAAAGTTATGCTAATCAAGGGGGGGTCAAAGGTCATTAAAGGGGAACTTCCGGTCTTAATGTGAAAAATCTTCAAAAATTAATATCGTATTTGCAAGGTATCATGGTCAACATGCCTATGCATATGAATCAGCTTCAGACTTTTCACAAAAATTGTGCTCGACATGGGGGTCAAAGGTCATTTATCCCACGGCTAGGTTCATGCTCTTCGAGCACAATTTGCCTCTAGTTATTCTTCTTCTCCATCCAATCAGTTTTTCGCTTTTTCTGCCAAACGGCTGGAGCCGATGATTGACCATGATCATTGCTTTGAGGTGTCCGATACGCGATAATATAGGATTGTCCTATGCAGGATAATATCAAAATTGGATGATTTGCGCCCAATATTTATTGGGCTCGCTATGAGTTTTAACATATTGGAACTCGACTGCGTCTCGCCCCAAGATTTTTGAAACTCTAGCCGACCCAATAAATTTGGGCTGAATCAAGCCAATGTTATTACATATTGTCAGAAGAACCACCACCAAACACTGACCAAAGCTAAATCAGGGTTACCAGTTTGACCTTTGACCTCTCGTAGGGGTCAATAGAGGTCAAAAACTAAAAATCTTTTGAGGCCTACTTCTGTAGATTAGGTGCGCTACATACGAAAATTCCGCCTGAGCATCGTCTTTGGTCAGTGTATACAGCTTGTACACAGAATTAATATCGGAACTCGATAACATTCAAAATGGCGGCATTATCTAATTAATATGCAAAATTGCTATATCTCAAAATCGATAACACTTGGATAGGTGATGTCTGTGCAAAAGTTGCGGATAATGTCGAGACGAATAATGTGACAGAATATTGGCCCCAGGGGTCATGTGCAAGATATGCAAATGAGCTAATTAATATGCAAAAACGCTATAACTCGTCAACCAAAGTAGATATATATGTCAAATGTGTTCACAAGAACCACTGGGAAAAGCTATATTACTTATGTGCACAATATGGGGTCAAAGGTCAAAATGGAGTCATCTAGGGGTCAAATATAAAAGAAGCTTAATTGACC
This sequence comes from Ophioderma brevispina, assembly GCA_023653785.1. NCBI lineage: Eukaryota > Metazoa > Echinodermata > Ophiuroidea > Amphilepidida > Ophiodermatidae > Ophioderma > Ophioderma brevispina. The sequence goes on from JAMKCH010009924.1 coordinate 18,293, forward strand.
TATCTAGCTATGTCATCTTGTAGGCATCAATGAAAAGTGAAAAAGAGTCCACAGCGACCCGCTCTGTGAGCCATCGTTAAAGGGTCAAAGGTCAATTGAAATTCGGGCATAGTATCCTGGAGTCGTCTAGTTCAATTTTCTGATTATAAGCAAATCGATGATCATGCCTTTACTTCTTTGTACCAAACAGATTTGGGATTACACTGTATGAAATTCTTACAAATGGAGAAGATCCTTGGAAACAACAGAAACAGTGTAAGTATGTGTGTATTTATAGTCAGGGTTGGGGGCAGGGCCTACGTAGGGATTTATTTTGGGGGGGCGGGACTTTGAATTTAAAAAAGTGGACTTTTTGGTTAAAAATTGTTGTGGACAAACCCCCTAAAATGATCATTTTTTGGCTTTTGAACATTATCATTGCCAAAAAATTGACTTTTGGTCAAATATTCCTAAATTTGGGCCTGTTATCCAGAAAATTAAGTAAAAAGTGGACCTTTTTCCCCCTTATGGAATTTTTGGGGGGGCGAACGCACCCCACCCCCCCACCCCCACCCATGGGCCTGGTTTCAGTATAGGCCTATGTTGTTTTCACACTAAATTGGCAGTGTAGAAAATGTTTGTAGAAAATCACGGTAATTCCACAGAGGGGCAAGATTTCCACAAGGGGGAAGCTTCCCCAGCCCCCTAGTTACGCCACTGGTCACAAGCCAATAAAACCTAGTGGAAAAGGGGGTAGGGAAGGGATGTGCAGCCGAGAGGGTAGGCATTTCCACCATTTGGCCAGTATTGATCGGTCCTTTTTAAAATTGGTGTTGTATGAAAGGGTTGCATTCTGGTGCAATGAAGTGATTTTCCAATGGTCAATCAAGGGAGGAAGAACGAATGCAAAACCAAAGAGTGTGAAAATAGTGCTTGCCACAATGCTCAAAATACATTTTACAGTTAGCTTTTCCCTAAGCTTCGGGGCTTCGCCCCATAAACGTCCACCAAGCAGGTATTAAGGATGGCACGGGGGGGTGCTCAGTTGGAAAAGGGGGGGTGAGGGGAGATGGCGGCGAGATACGGTTGCATTTTTCACGATTTTGCCTATTGAAACGGTTCCCTTTTCTTGCAAAATTGTATATGAAGTGTTGCATTTCCGTTGCAAGCGATTTTCCAATGGTGTCAACCAGGATGAAGGAATGCATGCAAAACCACAAGTGTGAAAAATAGTGCTGCCAGAACCAAGAATGGCTCAAAATACATTTTAACAGTTATTTTCTCTCAGCTTTCGGGAATTAGCCCCAAAAAAACCTCCACCAAAGCAGGTTATAAGGACGGTGGGTGGTAGCAAATTGTTATTTGGGATATTTTCGGGGTAGTGTCCAAACAACCCAGGGCCGCGCATCCCTACTCAAACCAAAAGTGAGAACCCCCAGGACAGATCAAACGTTTAAGTCCTGTTCCACTTTACTAAACATTTTAACAACTCTACATGAGGGGATAAGGTTTGGATATGACCAGTACTTCATACTCAGGAAATTGGAAAATAAGACTGAATTGTCTTGATTTTTTTTGATTGCAAATTATGCGTTAATTAGCCTCTGGGTCCCAAATGGACACCGGCCGAGTCTGGAAGCAATCCCAGATGGCACCCCAGATGATCTTATTGAAATCATGAAAAAACGGCTGGGAGGATGCTGAAGCCATGCAGAGGACCATTCTTTTCAGGGGTTAGGTTGAAATACATTTTAAAAAACCCTTTAAAGGGATTAGCACGAAATGTGAGAGAATCGAAAAAATTTTAAATGAACTTTCTTTAAAACTTTTAAAGTCAGATTAGTATGTATAACTCATTTATAATGCTTTAATTAGATACAAACCACCCAAATAGTGAAAAAAAAAAATGAATTTTTGAGGTAAATTTGTCATACCGGCACTGCACATAGACATGACAGCGACGGCATCTCCAATCTACACTAAACAGTTGATTGCGATTTACACCACTACAGAATAAAAACAAAGATCCATAATGTTTGTTTGAGTCAAAGTGGATGACATGGTGCACAATATCACGCCTAAAATCTGGGATATTCACTGGGAAAGCTTTTTTCTTTATCTCAAGTCGAATTTTGATACGCGCGTTACAGTACTGTGATGAGGGGGGTCAATCCAAAGGGGGTATTTGAACCCGGGCCGGGGGGTCCTAGGGGGCCCCGAGGTCCTAGGAGCCTTGTAAAAAATAAAAGTTCAGCCCTTGCGGTTATGGACAAAGTCAGAGACAGAGAGGGGAGGAAAGAAAAAGTGAGAGATGGGGTGGAGATGAAGAGGAGAGAAAGAGGACAGAGGAGAGCGAGGGAGGAGAAAGAAAGAGCATTGGCGGTTACCTACTTACGTTGAGAAAATGTACTCTGTAACCCACGAAATTTCCATTTTTTTTCGACGCTACGCGCGGTTAATAAATTAAGGGCCTCTCTTGGTTTGAGAAATTACACACAAATACGATTTACTTTTATTAAAAAAACGGTTGGTCATGAAATTATAAAAGTGGACACATACCAAGTTTCTATTTGTTTCTATCAATTCTAGAAAATGTGTTTTGGAAAGTGAACATTGGCCAAAAAAAAAAAGGCTTATGCGATTCGCGCGGGAAAGGGACACCCCTCCAGCACCCACCCCTTGCCATTCTGACATAAACAAATATGAAACAATTAAACAAACGCCAGTAGTTGCATCGATTTAATTATATACATTAGCTCCCACACTCCCGCGCCACGTCAATGGCCGCTTCGTGGCCAGTTTGGCCACTCCAACTTCAAAGTCTCCCCTATGGGGTTCTGGAAAAAAACGAAGTTGGGTAAAAGGGGGGCCCGTAAACTCCATGTTCACCACGGGCCCGCACTTTTCCCGGCGGGCCCTGCGCGCGTATAGAAATTAACAGAATCAGGATAACAAGTACTACCTTGTCGTAATACACAGGAAATTTCAAGCACCAATTCACTCAGGATTATGTTTGCATATCCATTGCAGTAACAAAAAATACCAAAATATAAGCAAATTCATTGATTTGGGCCAAAATCTGCCATTTTTTCTTATGCGGGGGGGGGGGGGGAATGGGGAAGAAAGGAAAACAATGGGGGGGGGGGGTAATTCCCCATGCCCCATCTTTTGTGGTGCACCGCCACTACTGGTGTTGTCGTAATTTACTCTTGTCTTGTGTGATTTTGTCAGTCAGAGCAAAACTGTTAATAAAAGCACCAAACTTTTCACTGGTCAAAAAAGAAAAAAAAAAAACATAATGGAAAGATTGTTGCCGTCATGTGGTGTATTGTAATTTGAGGTAGCTAGGCTATGCGGTACAAGCTAAAATCTGGCTGTGTCAAATACATTGAGTTACCCTTAGGCCAACCATGAAATCTCTGAATGGCCTTCTAAGCATCATGAAAATCGATCAAAAGAGAGGAGGAGATGGATATTACACATAGGCCTATAGTGGTATAATCAGACTATTGATACACTCATTTTGCTCATATTGTCAGAAAGAAAGAAAAGAACAGTGAATGGAAAACTCTGTAAAATGACGAGTTTCTGCATGAGAAGGTGGGTATTTTGGGCCCCCATAGTGTGCTGTGCACGGATTAATAAGATAGACAAGCGCATTCTCCCACCCAAAAAGGCCCGTCCGTAACCAAAATCGAGGTTGCCCAAAAGTATATAATGAAGCATACGCACTCATTATCATAGTTTGGGCACCACCATATTTGGTTTACGTATCGTCGCATTTGGAAAGTCCTATTGCATATTTAAGAGACACGCGAGTATTTTACGTTCGCACACTTAGCGAAGTGGAAAAACAACAAAACAACTGATGCCACATGCATTCACTCTGGATCAAAATCTCTTTTCTAAGCAAAATAACAGGGGTAGGTTCCATCGGAGAGACTTTTTGTGCATTAGGATTGCAGGAATCTTTTTAGATGCATGGTTTCTTCATCGATTGGTTTTCGCTAATTTGCAGGAAAAATCGGCCGATCAGACAATGGAACATGGGGAAATGCAATTACATAACGCGTGACGCACCGAGATTTATAGGTGCGTGTGCTGTGCAGGACACAGCGACGACACACGCGGCTGGTTGCGCAACATGAAGGATGAAAAGTGTGTTAAACGAGCGAGGTTGGATGTGAGAGGAGAAATCGGTACATTCCTGGCCTATTCCCAATAAAAAAACAAAAACCCCCCCCCCCAAACAAAAAAAAAAAAGCAGTTTCCCTCTTGGTTATATTTCTAGCTCTATGCTTTGCTAACCATTGGTGGTGCTAAGTACTTTTTTGCCAAGTTATCGAAGGAATAATAACACACGGGTTAGTTTTAAAAAAAAAGGGGGAACTTCCCAAAGTGGGGGATTTGCCTCAGCGGGGCTTGGAAAAGATCATTTCAATAGTGTAGATCCTTCACAGAATGGAATTAGCGGTTTTACTGTAATTACAAAGCTAAGGTTATTATGTTAATGCTTGAACAGGCTAGTCCTGTCATTCTGCGTGATACTCTGAACTTTGATATTTGATGTTATCATTCTCCCTTCCAGAGCTGCAAAAGAAACTTAGCGAGATGTATGCGTCAGAATACGAGAATGACATCTACAGGGCAGATAAGGCAATCATGGATAAAATTACAGAGGAAGTAAGTCTTGTTATTAATCTTTATTTGATCAATATTTGAATCTTGTTGGGTTGGGGAATGGTTAACCCCTGATAAACCCCACTATAACCAAGTAATAATAATAATAACCAGTTTTTATATAGCGCTTAATCCCGTAAACAGGCTCAAAGTGCAGTTGACAATTATTATTATTACGCCGCCTTCAAGAAATCACAATCATTTTGCTTCATCTAGGTGGCTGCTCAAAGACATGCCTTACAAGCGCACACAATCCTATCAGCACTTAGATTGTAATATTGCCCATAACAGCTCCCCAGTTTCGCTTGGGTCGACGAGGCAATTGAGATTAAGTATCTTGCCCAGGGACACAAACACGTTGACCACAGTGGGGCTTGAACTCACAATTTTAATGGTCTATATGATCATGAGCCCTGCGCTTTAATTCCCACAGGACCAGAGTAAACCCCCTTTTAACCCTGGTAGATTCTGCATGTGTATATAGGCCTATTTATGACATGTAAGTCTGTGTCAAAATTGAACATGCAACTCACTTTCCTTAATTACCGTATTGTTCCTAATAAACGCCCTGGGGGCGACGCATTTTTCAAAAGGGAGGGCGTTTATTACAGTAAAAAATGGAAAGTCAAAAATCCCGCAAAAATCAACTCACACACGCTTATTTTCACTGATTACCAATAATGCAAACGAACGAGCAGGGGGACGCTGTTTTCGCACCTCCCGAGGTCAAAGTTCCATACGAATTTAACTATTACAACTGTGCACAACGGCGATTATGATACAGATTACGACAGTCCCGGCCATTAAATCATATGATTTAGGTAAGCCTAACTCATTTTCTTGAATTGTTTTATCCAAAAAATCGTAGGGGGCGTTTATTAGAGCAGGGGCGTTTATTAGGAACAACACTGTATGTCACATGTTATGTGATTAAGTCAGAGTCCAATGTCAGAATCAAATTTACTATTGTAATTCTTGGCCCCCACAACCATGTTGAGGACAGCCTATGTGATCATGCAGATGGATGCCTGTCTGGATGGATGCCTCTCTAGATGACCAACAAAATCATTATCCACTCTACAGACTAAACCGATTACTCGATGAACTTTTAACTTGGCACAATGATAGAACATGATAAGATCATGTGATGTATACTTTTTGGATAGGTTTTTTGCAAATTTTGAAGAAAATTCATTAATCCACTCTACATACCTCAGTAACTTCTAATGTGGCACATCGCAGTGATAGAAAATGACATGGTCATGTGCTGTGTACTCTTTGGACAGGCTATGGATATTCATGAGGCAGATTTTTCAAAATTTTCTTCCCATTTTAAAAAAATCTCCCCCCCCCCCATTACCGGCTTGAATACAGATTAGATCTGACACAGCGTTTCACTTGACCTTTATTAGAAAATGCAAAAGCTGTATATATTGCAAAGTTAATTATGTTAATCTTCTTTCAGAAAAAGCCAGTAGTGGAGGAACTTGGAACCATGAGTGATGAAAGAGACACCAGTAGCATAGATGACTGGTAACACAACAAACACTATGAGCTACAATCCGCGGGAAAAAATGGTTAAACAGTAATGCACCCCTGTTCTTTGAAAAATGTTCCCCCTCTCTCCCCTATTCAATGTTGAGCCACCTCATGTAATCAAAAATCCTTGTCACTTCTCCAACATTTGATTTTGAAAGGGGATGGGGAAGGGTAGGGTTTGAGGGACAGTTCCGACTTTCATTTAAACAGGCATTATGGTAAAAAAACAACTACATTGTAAATAGACGCATATTTTAAGACACTCCCCGTTTCTCCGGGCTTATAATATATTTACCAATTTTACTGTCTCGGGGTTGTATCATTTTGCTTGATCCTCTGTGCATTGAATTGAGTTTCGCTTCGTCATAGATTCTGCTACAATCATGCATGTAAGGTCCGGTCCTCCCATTTATAATATAAAAAATATAATTACGGCCGATTGAAATTCTGAAATAAGACTGTGAAATACATTAGTACTCGTTCACTGGTATCCACATTAACACAGTCTTATGTGGCCAGTGGTATTCTCACGACTAGGAATGCGAGGGCTCCGGGGTCGGGACCGTTGTATTTTTCGTCTTTCTTTAGTTCTGTGTTGCTCGCCAGTTTCTCGGGCTTATTATAATATTTTAACACTGAGTGATTTAGGTTCTAACAACTTTTTGCCGGGGATTGTAGTAAAAATCTCACTTTTTTTGTTTACCCCCCTTTGAAAGTTCAGTAGCTCTAGTCCCAATGTATTTGAGAAAATAAACCCCCTGGTGTTAGGGTCTTGCTTGTATGATACCCAGATCATATAAGGTCAGTTTGTGTCAATTATGTACACGTCAACCCACTCTTGAACTGTGTCTTTGGTGGATGAGCATATGTAACTCATAGTGAAAGGACTTGGATTGGCATGATGATATCAAGCTGGCACACTCTTGGTGTATTAAAGTACTGCCAGTATAACATCGAGATAAATCAATAAAAGGCTAGAGAACCGACAGCCATCTTGATTCAAAAAAACCTCACAGGCGGACGTTTAGTGTTACCATCCAGCCCAAGCAACTTAACAGGATGAAGTTATAGGCTTTAAAGAGATTTATTTGAAAAATGCATTCTATTTGACGATCAAAATAATCATGTGAATTGAAATAAAAAATAGCCGCCAAATTAAAAAAAATAAAAAAAATAAAAAAAGTTTTAAAACACGTTTTAAATTGGTACAGCCGTAGCCCGTTTGGATAGTGGAATAAAAAAATGTGTACTAAAATTGGCCCATAAAAAATTAATTGTGTTCAACTCGACCCATTTTGGGGACGTTTTTTGCACAAACATCAAAAGGAAGAACACATTCATGGGCAAATAAGAAACATGTACTTTCATCTCATATGAAAATCGCAAGTTTGATGGAGTGAAGTGGGTGACGAGGTCATATATTGGATCACCCACCTTTAACCTATTATTTTTTCAGTTACATTACTGTACATGACGAATTAAATTTGCCGGAAAAATATAGGCCTATAATTATATGTGTGTCCTGAAGGTATGAAATTTCCTAAAATTTGTTTTGACATGTTTTACCAAAATAGATATTTTACTGATTTTGTCATTGTAGGTCTATTAAACGTAAACTATATTATAGGTCTACAACGTAACGTGATTGAATGCATAATCGCCAATTAGAATAGCAATCCACGAAATTGAAAATCAACCGTGCATTGTTTCGCACCGTTCTTGTTTACGTTAGCGAAAAAAGTTGATGATTTTTCGAAATAAATGCGAAATGGAGAAATTGAAAGCACAAAGACGAACTTGCATTACCATAAGCTAACGGTTATGCTGTACAACGAATTGATTGACCAAAAATGGAATAGAGTGCTCATAGTACGAAATTGCACTTAGGATTTAGACCGATAAGCACAAAACGTGCGAAATTGATTGCCAATCCAAAGTATTTTTTTGGTTGGTAAAAATGCGAAATTGGCCGGGAAAACCTATATAGGGCCATTCTCTGTTAAGTGTTCAAGTTTGTCTCCAAAATGACGAAATATCAACATTAAGGAATTCCTGAAAATTATTGAAAATTGTAAACTTTAATATTCTCAGAACACGGAACAATGCATGGGTGATCTTAAAAATATATCCGATTTTTAGTATATTGCATAACGTTAACACTTAAGTAACGTATCATGTTTTAAACTTAACAATTAGTGCATAATAGAGGCCGATAAAAATGCAATGCAATCTGTGATATGCGCTCTTGTGTAACGAGCAGGGACACATTTTAAAGAACGGATTTGGGCTGGCGACATGGCGAAAAGCAAGAATTATGCATCTTTAGCCTTATTGCTTGATACTTTCTCATCCGGTTACAACATATAGTCTGGCTCATTTTGAAAACATAACTCCTAAGTATAATTTATATTCATAAACATTCATTCTTAAAGGCCAAAAACAAGCTTTAAACTGTGCATGACTGTGAGCGACACTAAAAACGACTTTTTGAACACTTTATCGGAGAATGGACCTATAAAGAAACTCAGAAACTGGTGAGCATTGAATTATATAATGATGAAAAATACACGGTCTCAAACCCGGTCCTCTCGCTAACCAGGCGTAAGATTTACCACTGGACCACAGAGGACTGTGTTTATGTGGATACCAGAGAAATGAGTGCTAATGCATTTCCAGTCTTTATTTCAGAGTCTCAAGCGGCCGCAATTATGTATTTAGGTATTTGCACGTAAGATTATGCACACATAATATACTTGGGCCAACAGTTCAGATGGTATAAAAATCTCATTTTTTTTAAATCGGAGGGACGATGCTGTGAATCACGAAATGCCCCTTTAACACTTTCGCACCGAATTAATTTTAGAGTTTCATTTTTTGTCACCTAAAGTCATATCTCGATCTCACAATGCATTGTCAAAACTTGTTGCCTAAGGTTGTAAAGGACATTATTAGGTTCAAAATTATACCAAACTTCATGGTATGAATTGTTCCATATTTGAGATACTTAAAAATGTGATGCGATCTGGGAAAACATGGTGGGAAATTTATATTTTTAGTTTTTACTATCACTGCAGAGTTTGAAATATCAAGTTTCCATAACTGTTTATTTCTTTCTTCTTTGATACACACATCAAAAGTTACACCTTATTCAATCTGACAAAAAATAAAGTACAATATAACAGATTTGAGGGCACATGTGGTGCAGTGGATCAGCGTTCGCCTCATAAGCATAAGGTTGTGGGTTCGAGCCCCGCTGTCGCCAATGTGTTGTGCACTTGGGCAAGGCACTTTACCTCGCTTGCCTCTCTCCACCCAGGAGTATAAATGGGTACCAGCATATGCTGGGAATGCAAAACAGACTCGCTGTGCGGGAGGAGTGGCGAACCCCCCACAGCAACATTATATGAGGGAGTCTGGCCCAAACGCCAATGACAGAGAGATGGGCACTTTTTTTTTTTTTTTTTTTTTGAGAAGTTCTCGACCTGATTAGATTTTGGGCATATTTCGGGCAAATTAAATATGCAAATGAGCTAATTGATATGCAAATAACAACGTCAATGCTAGGTGGAGGGGGGAAAAGTATACCACAACAAAGGTATTAACATATGTAGTACCCATGTTTTCATTGAAAGGTATTCTTTTTAGTTTTGGTGGTTACACGTGGTCAGTCTTTTGGGTTGCCAGCCTGTTTACATTTCTTGGAAAATGTGAAAATATGGTGTTTTGCCCCTTTCTAGACCTCGTTTGGGTCCCCAATTTAAAATGTGGTCACATGATTTTTTCAAAAATAGTGTTGCCAAATTGAATAAATTATCATATTTTTACTAAATTTAGTGCATATGCTGGGAATGCAAAACAGACTCGCTGTGCGGGAGGAGTGGCGAACCCCCCACAGCAACATTATATGAGGGAGTCTGGCCCAAACGCCAATGACAGAGAGATGGGCACTCCGCCTGCGGGCGCACCATTTGCATTTGCATAACAGATTTTAAAGCTATTTTCTTTATTTTTTCAAAACTGTCCTGTGCGAAATGTGGCGGGTTTTCCAAGATCACATCACAAATACATTCCGATTATATTTTTGTATTTCTTTATTTGCTAGAAACGCTCAAGCGTTCTATGGATCTGAAAGGATTAAGATATATTTTCCCCTAGTATTATTCTCGTCATATACTGTCTTTTGAAATTCCACTCATTATGTATTATTTTCATCCTTATTTGTATATAAAATAGTTTTCCTTTATAATATTGTCACAATGTACTACATTATTTTCATAATTATTTAACATATTGTTTTTGCTGTATTCTATGAGAACAAATAATATTGATATCAGTATTAAAAAAAGTGTGAATAGAATTCAGTTTCATAAGTTCAGGTAAAATATAGTTTTTAGTGGATTTTTTTGTCTGAAAACAAAACATTTTTAGCAAAGTCAAGAGCAGGGTCAGATGCCTAATGATGCCAGCCTGATTGAATCGTTTCTACTTCTTGGTTTTCCATCACTTTTAAAATAATAGCACATTTTTTTGAAGAGTGCCCCCAATTTTTCAAAAATTTGAGACTATTACACGGTTGCATTGGTAACTGGCTAGTAAACTATACCTGTGAATGGTTAAGCTTGAAAAGTCTATGTGTTACAAACGAAGGAATTTCGTAATTTTGTAATAATATCGGAGATCTCCGATAATAATTCAACGGCTGCTGGAAACGGCCTTTTAATATGAAATAGCCATGAAATAGCGCTGTGTACGTGTCTACGCTCATCCATTAGTTGTTTTATAGGTTCAGGCAAGTCAAGTTAGAGGTCATTTTCTTGAGGTGGCACTATTTCATCATGGACGGACATAAACTTAGCATTCAGTACAATCTGGGATCCCAATTCTAATTACAAACTCACTTATTTTATGATAAATATGCATTTTTGAGCATTCTCGTTTGCAGGTGTAGTTTCCTAGACAATTACCAACATAACTGTGCACAAATATCAATTTTTGAAAATTAGGGGCACTCTTCAAAAAATGTGCTGTTATTGCTTTAATAAGACACAAAGCACAACAATCTTTGTAGGATTGTTTTTGTGTAATGCTCGCCAATGTAAAATTATTATAATGTACTATAATCACACCTGAAGGAATCACACCATTAAATAAACTAGGTGTAACAGACGACGTCAGTGCCGAGACAGTGTTGGCGTCCCAAATATGGCCCTTGCCTATGAAGAGTCCCAAAATGTTGATAAGTTGTCTTTAAATGAAATTTGAAATTAATCATGTGTGGACTAGTAACAAACCATTTGGGCGGTAAAGATTTGTCTGTGCCATTTTTGTATAATTTCTGAGGGTTTTGGGGAAACTGTGCAATTTTAATATCTAGTAACATTCAACTAGGCGTGGACATTTTGAAAACATGCAAATCTTTCGATGCTCTGTAGCTCAAAAAATCGGCCTTCATCATATGACTTTTTCATTTTTGTTGAAGAGCTATGGTCCTAATCTTCCAAAAAAAATCCAGTTTTTAAATAACCAGTCGCTTTATAGCCGAGAAATTGACGTTTGGTGAGAGATCATTTTGTACACAAGTCTATGGGGATTTATTTAGTGGTGTGATTCCTGAAGTGCATAATCCAAAAACATGTCTAAATGTGATAAGGTGATTTAGTATTTGCCATCATGAAAATGAGGACGGGCTGGTGTAGTGTCCATCCACTCCCCTTTTACCAATGCAATTATGTTTGATGGCAAATTGGTTTAAATTATTGTGACTAATTTGATTTTCTGCTGAAAATTAGTTACTTTATAGCCATTAATACATATCCAACATAAAAGGGCTTAATATATTCGACGAAACGAAATAGGCTCAGTGCGCCCATTGGATTACACGCTTTATTCCGTTATACATTTTATACTCTGACAGAATAAGCGTGTAATCCAATGGGTGCACTGAGCCTGTTTTCGTTTCATTTCGTTTCGTCGAATATAATAAGCCCATAAAAGCAAATGAAGAAAACCACTTTAAAGGTGCTTGTTCCGATTTATGTCTATTGTGTTCTTTAGTTGATATGAAAGCCTGGCACTTGCATGCACATACGCCCCGTCAAGTACCGTGGGAAACAAACTAGCGGGTTCGATGGTAGACCGAGATATGGGTGAAAATGTGATGGTTATTGAACTTTTGATTGGTCATTGTACAGGGGGCCAAACTTTCAAAATGCATGGATTTTGGCAAAATTTGTGTTAAATTGTTGGTATGAGCATGAGCAATCCAGCAAAGTATAGTTTGCACCAATTGTTTTGAAAGTTTGTATAAGTAGGATGTTTAGTTAGATGGCAAAATTCAATGTAAAGTTACCTAATGTCAAATTTGCATTGTTTTGTTTTGGTCAATGGACGAGTCGTCGCTTTCCTAAAAAAATAAACCATGTCGGAAGATCCTGAATCATGGAAACTGTACATTTCCAGATGGCTCATACCAAACATTGAAGCAGTTTTGAAAATTAAAGCCTTAAAAATATATCAATTAAAAAAAAAAAATCAAAAATTTGAAATTTGCAGAAATGGCTTAAAAGTGAAGGATATAGGTCAGTAGAATTCTCATTAGTTATATTTTGCAACTGAAAAATTGATGGGAAAAGGGACACCTGCAGTGCTCAAAGTGAATCTCCTTTCAATTACGTGTTGTAGTAAATGTCCATACCAGCAGCAATGACTAAAATACCCGATTGTTATTAGGTTGCTTTCAGATTTAGCACTTGTAGGATATGTTGGATACATATACCCGTTACAGACATGCACAGATCTATTTTTTTTATTTTAAGATTTAGCAAATCACTGAAGTGCCTTTAAAGCAATAATAGCACTTTTTGAAGAGCGCCCCCAATTTTCCAAAAATTTTGCAATTTTTACACGGTTGCATTGGCAACTACCTAGTAAACTATGCCTGTGAATGGTTAAGCTCGAAAATGTATGTGTTGCAAACGAAGGAATTTCGTAATTAATATTGGAGATCTCCGATAATAATTCAACGGCTGTTGGAAATAGCCGGGAAATAGTGCCATGCATACATGTCTACGCTCATCCACTAGTTGTTTTTATTGGTCAGTTGGAGGTCATGTTCTTTAGGTGGCACTCTTTCATTATGGACACACATAAACTTGGCATTTCTAGCTCTGCCATTAATTTTACAATCTGGAATCCCAATTTTATTTACAAAATCGCTTATTTTATGATAAATACGCATTTTTTCGCAATCTCGTGCACAGGTATAGTTTCCAAACAATTGCCAACATAACTGTGCAAAAATGTCATTCTGAACATTGGGGGCGCTCTTCAAAAAATGTGCTGTTATTGCTTTAACTGGTGGTGTTTTTGTCTTGCTTCATCCCACCCCATAGCAAGCCCCAATTGAAGACGACATGAAAAGGAATAGAGGTCAAACATCTTTAATTAGTAATGTTGCCACATCAAATTACTTGTGAAAGGAATGCAGCATACACAAGAAAAAAATCAACCAAACAGTGTTTGTTTTACATTCCTTCAATTTATTGTTTTCAGTACTGTGAATTTTATATATGAAAACATTTGACATCTTTTGTACATAATACCAAACAGATTTCTAAACAATATTTAGCCTCATCCTCTGCATGGCAAAGTGTTAAGTCTTGAAAGATCAAAATTTTGATTCCAAATACGGCACAGTTAAGTAACATGGTTGTGTATTGTAGCAAGTATATTTATTCTTATAATTCTTATAAGTAAAATATCAATGCTAGTAGTCCCTTTACAAGGAATGGGACAAAATCAGTTGTCCTTAACAAATGGAATACATGGTTGAGACCACAGCACATATAACAAAGTACATAGCATAATAGTATTTTGAATACATTACTTACGACTATACTTAGTATTACCGTATTAAAAAAAAATCAATTTTTTTTTTGTATCTTGTTCTAATTTTGACTCGTCAACTCAATATGAGGAATGATATTACTGCTTTCCTTAAGTTTACTATGTACTACTATATACAAATATTACATTTACAATCTATTATAAACAATTAGTTATGGTTGGCAAAAAAGTTCAGGTGCTATGTCTTTTTTTTTTGTTGCTGCTTTGCAACAATTTTAGGCATCTCCCCCCCCCCAAAAAAAAATTGCGAAATGGACCAATTACTTATCACTACGTGATAAATTCAATAACACACCGCTACTTGCACAAGTTTCAGAAACGCACCTTTTTCCTTGACCTATTATTTCATTTTCTAGTTCTCCCACAGCTGATCATTAAATCTTTAGCTGTAAAACATAAATAAACTAAATATTGACATAGATAAGCAAAACTAAACACATAAACAAAAACATTATATTAAGTATCAAAATATATATAAAAAAGCTTCCGAGAATGCAGTGGTCTGCACCCAATTTACTTCAGAATAAAGTTGATTCTGGATTTTATCCCACCACGATATTGTTTACTATTACACAACGCATACTCCATACTAAACAAGAATCTTGTAGCACACCATAAAGGTTGAAAATATAAATTTTGCATGGAGCTTTGTAGTTAGATCTTAGCATTACTTTTCCCTAAATATAAAAATTACTTTTAACTTACATTTACAACGTTTACTCTTTTATTACTTTTGGCATCAAATCTGCATTACTTTTTTTTTCAATTTGCCATATACTCTCTCTTTTGAATAGCAACTACCTACGCTAAACTTTCTCATTTTCATCTCAATCTACCACTTTATCACACATAGAAATGCATTCATTTCACACCTTCTGCCTATATACATAAAGACTCAAGTTCCATCCAATCCCAATTCCTTCTATAAATCCCCTTTTCTTTAATCCCATTTTTGACAAAAGTGCATGGTTTTTTTTCTCTCTCTCTCTCTCTGCTTTGGCACAATTGCATGTCTACACATCCCAATAAGATGCATCCCTTTGAGGTGCACATTTCAAGTATGCGTTAATAAAGCCCATGGACGTCTTAAAGCTTTTCAAGTACGCAAACATTCTCACACACCAACTTCAGTGATCATCACCTCAGCTGCTCCAAATCTTTTACGCAATCTTTTACAATGCGAAAGCAAATATGTGGAAACCAACTATTCCACTATAATTATTATAATTAGATATTGATGTGGCATTAAAGAACGAATGACACAAACCTAATGATGTATAAAAATATAATTTGTAAAAACACTGTCAAGACTAAGTTGATCTAAGTGTACCCTGTGAAACCTTTTATGGGTGAATTCCTATTGAAACCTTTTGCATCCCCCCCCCCCCCCAATTACTAGAAACACTAACCCCCCCGTGTAGCAAGTGAAATTTAAAAAAAAATTCCTACATAGCTGAAATAGGCGATTTGAACTAGTTGTGATGGTTTTACGAAAGAGACTAGCACCATCAGTTAAGGTAACTGGGTATATCTGACAATCTAATGAGAAGAAAACAATTAATTGATTAGAAAACAATAAATCGATTACTTTTCCAACCACCTGCTCGCACAGGAAAATATTTTTACCACTTGCAAAAGATATGATTTTCTCATCCGTTTGAAAGTAGGGCAAATGGCCCAAGAAATATGATTGAAAATATACAATATATAAATAAGCAATTGTTTTGTTGCCTTTTTTTCAACATGCATTTAAGTCAATATGCCCTTAAATTTGGTCCAGGCTAAAATATTGTTCCTAATCCCCAAACATTGACCTTTGACCTAATATTGCACAGTTTGGCTAGGAATTCTCCCAACTCGGTCAATGTATATAAAAAAACCTAGTCCATAGGACAGTGCTAACTTAATCGTTCCATCAAATTTGATTTGAAAAGCCTAACCCATCCCTTGTATAGAAAATAACGTAAATGTGGCCAAAAAGATGTCGTCCTCTTCCCCTTCAAAAAATCCACCTAGTTGGTATCATGATTCTTTAAAGCCACTATTAGTCTTAAATTTTGTTGACTAGATTGTCAAAGCATAGACAAGCTGCATGTTACAGAAAATAGAATACTATTATATGCCTAAAATACAAAAAGGATTGTCTCAGCTTTTAACACGCATAGGTGAAGAATATTCTACCACACGTTTTTGAAAGGTTTTCAAGAGATTTTTTTATACTAGACAAGTATAAAAGAATGAAAATGAAGGCCACCGTGTTGTAATATCTGTCCGTTTGCTGACAGAAATGACAAAAAATGGCAGATTTCTACCAGAGTAGATTGAATTGCATGTCGAAATTAAGCAGACATTCTATGTTTAGATGATATTAATCTCAACCTTTTTTAGGTTAAGGCGGGGCCTTTTAGGTTAAGGCGGGGGGGGAGACAAGCCTGTGGATCACGAAATGCCCCTATAAAATGCAATAAGAACAATTTCCACATAGCGCATAGCATTTTTTTTACTTAAAAAAATTAATAGCGCTTAAGTTTTGAGCTGGACAAACCTTTTTGGCCTTACACGCAACAACATGTTTATTACAATGTTGTATCTCTGCAGCGTAATCAACATGAAATATACAAAATCTTGGCTAGTTTGTTTTTTGATATTTTAGACTTGACATATTAAGAATTGATTTGAACACGTCGAATAGTTTTAAAGTTACTTACTGCCTCCTACAATGTGTCTTTTCTATTATTTAAACTGAATGTGATTTAAGAGGGCTGTGCAACTTATCAGGAACTGAATTTGAACCAATTTGGTTCTATATTCTTGAGGCTGCTGTTTTTCGTCATCCGATGACCTCGAGGCATCCATGGACGGGCAAGGCCAAATGAGATTTTGATCACCGTACTGTCGTCAATGCGTCCCTTACCAGCTGGCCAGAACTTGTTGCCAGGCCGGATGACACGGCTGCAAAGAAAGATGAAGGATTTAATTACAATGATATTATTTGGCAAAACAATCTGAAACCAATAACATTTTCTGATCACGATGAATCCGTGAGTTCCAGCAACAGCCAAATATTTTGGACGAAAGTGAAAGGGAAGTAGTCTCTAAAGTCTAACAGATAATCCCATCATAGAATTTTCCTTACAGGATAGAAGTCGGTTCTCCCAATTTAATTTTAATCTTCATTTGTACAATTCAGTCTTATTAATGTTATATTGTGCATTTTAAGACGGATAGTAACACGTGGTATTTCCCTGAATGTTGAAGGACAATTTACAATGTTAAACGTCTCAAAAGGGTGTTAAATTGGCCAATTCCAGAACATTCTACATACCACCTCCCAATTGAGCAAATTGAGCCTCCCATATGGTATATTAATTTCAACGGTTATGATCAACCATGGGCATCATATGCAGTGCATGTGATGCCAAGGGTGTTGATCAATCCCATGATGCAAGCAACCCGTATATACCGTACTATACTAAACACGTACAGTAATAGGGGAAAAAAAAGTGTTCCAAAAGTTTTAAGAACCCACAAGACATTCCATAAAAATGCAAAAGTTACTGTTCCCCACTTTGGACAGCTCATTTATGGGCACTTTGCATATGGGAAGGGCTTCATTACTGCTGTGTTGTCTTTTTCAATGGTCAAGAAGGCAGTCCTAAGGCCAAGAAAAAAAAACAAGTTTGTCTCAGAAGACCGCAAGCATTTTGTTTAAAACTGGTCTTTGACCGCATAATTTTTTTTTTTAGGTTTTTACTCATTTAAATTTTTTTTAAATTCAGAAAATGAAAATTTGGAAAAAAATGAGAAAGTGTCAAAAATACAAAACCAAAAAAAAATCGGCTTACTGTATTTTGCGAAACGAACGAAACAGAACTCCCATTGGATTACACGTTTTATTCCGTTACGCACGTTATGCATGCATGACGGAATAAAGCGTGTAATCCAATAGGGGTTCTGTTTCGTTTTGTAAAATACATTAAGCCAAAAATCTGCATTTCACATTGCGATTTTTCACATTCTTCTGAGACAAACTTGTTTGTTTTTTTTTTGCCTAATAAATCATACTTCTAGAGTAAAAGTGATTATACTCACTGCTGGGAATGCTCCCTTTTCTCTTGGGTACTCTCTGGTCCAGTTGGTGGTGGTAACATCTGACAAAGTATGAGGAGCGTGTTTCAGAGGGCTGTCGTCAACTGCAATATGTCCTTTTTCAATGTCAACAATCTCTTGGCGAATATCTGGAAAGGAGAAATATATAGCAATGCAATTTGAACACTATTTTCAGAGAAATAATATTGCATAGACTTTGTTGGTTAATATAACCAGTATTTTAGGCACACCTCCCGCAAGTTACACTTCTAAGAGATCATTTTTTTCACCAATGCAAAAACAATTTGCTTTCCATTTCAATTCTCAGTAGAATTTAATCTAAAATTACAGATTCACTACACATTTTAGTTTAATAAAAATTTATTTTGACATTCAAGCCAGTTCTTGAAAATCATCCTTATTATAAACATCCCTATAACACAGGCCTCGACACAGTTTTCCCGGCAGCTTGCCCGATCGGGTAATCCCAGGTTAAATAGAACTTGCCCAAACCTCCACCGTACTTCCACTTTTTTTCTGGAAGCTAAAAATAATTTTGGGTTGTAAAATCATGCCATTAAGTATTCCATATTACATGCAATGTTATGGTGATTGCGAACATTTACTACATTGAAATATATGGAGTCTGCAGATGATTTATTTATTTATTACAGACCATTTATATAGCGCTCCACAAGGAACGGAGCGCTTTACAAACACAAAAGTGAATATACAAAACAAAAGAGAAGCATGTTAACGAGGAAAAAGATATGACTTAAGGAGGCGTTTGAAGACCAAAACAGAATCCACACTTCTAAGATCAGTCAGCAACTCGTTCCAGGTTCTTGGTGCCGCAACAGCGAAGGAGCGGTCACCAGCTTTTAATTATCTCAGACCTTCCATAGGGACTGTGACCTATTGGCCATCAGGACTGACTCCAGGGACCAGCTCTTTACATCAAGAATTATTTATTGCACAAAGTGGTACCATAGTACAAATTTAATATCGAAACCATATAAAATATGAACTAACAAATTTAAACCGGTTTTCTTCAAAATACTGAGCTAGCCCAATTGGACAGTGTGGCATCACATTTTAATAGCCTAAAATTTTTCAGTGCCCCGGGGCAATCAGACAGGCGATTTGTCGAGGCCTGCCGTAACAGCAGTTATTACTTACGGATAAGAGCATCACAGAACCTGTCGAGCTCCTCCTTGTCTTCGCTCTCAGTTGGTTCTATCATCAGTGTGTTGGTGACTGGCCATGACATGGTGGGTGAGTGGAAACCTGCACAAAGTAGAAAAAAAGAATGAATGTATACACAAAATACAGTTCATCGAATGCATGTGTCATCTGCCGTCGCTATTTGTGAATGGGGACAAAGGTCACATGAGGTCACCAAAGTTACTAACACATGTGACTTTACCCAAGGACCATGGTATCCAAGTGTCATGAAAATTGAGTAACACATGTGGAATAATCGAGCAATTTTTAAAATCTGACCATTTTGGGGTCATGACATCTAATGACCTTTGACCCCACTCTTGAGGGGGTAACTTGTGGGGCACGAATAAAGTCTACAGTTGCCTGCAAAGCCTTTTGAAGAGTTTGGTCACCTCAAGGATATGGAGGATTTAATTCAGGCAATCGCAAAAAGCAAGCAGAGCGCCACTTCGCCAAGTGAAATTGATCTGAAGCGCCAATAATAAATGACAGTGTAGCCACACAATGTCCATTTTAGGGCCCTTGCGCAACAAAATGGCGTGTGTGACACTATTTGCACATGCCTGATTGATTCTCTCTCTCTGGAAGGTAATGACTATCTCAGTATTTCTTACCATAGTCTTGCAACCTCTTAGCAATGTCTGCAACTTCAACTCCAACTTTCCTGAAGTCTCTGGTGTCAAGGATGAATTCATGGGCACAAAAGCCTGAAAACATATCAGGGGAAAAAAACCTTGAGTGATGCAAAATGACATTAATGAAGATTTCCTTTCCTTCTATCAATGACCACATTATGTTGATTTTAAAGAAACAAAAGATTTTTCTGGGATACAACTTTATCTAAATGTCACTGATTGTTTGGGGACACTGTCAAGTGTGTTACAAAATTGAATTTTCAGGTTAAAATTACCAACTGTAGGTGTTACGTTGCTTGAATTTTTAGGCATTTTTCGTATCTAAGCCCTCATTTTAGTTTATAGTCCAGTTTGACAATTTTCAGGTTTTCCCCATTTTTTAGGGGTTCCACATGAAAAAATATGTTAAAATATGACAGAAACCAAAGATACATGAAATAGTCCCATCTGCTGGATTGTAACTCGCAAGACTATTCAAGAATAATACAGTTCAAACTTTAAAGGGGATGGCCCGATTAAAGTATATAACGTTTTTGTATTAATGGCCTTCACCCCAAAACCCCATCTGTAAATTTTTCGCAACCGACATTTCATACCCGTTTTGATTTGCGAGCTAAAAACATGATTGTAACACCATAGACTACTCTGTAAAAATTAATATTGGTCAACCAAAATGGAGCACATTTTTCCTCATAACTTCCAAACCAAACATCCTTTAGCCCTAAGATTCACAGTGTAAATGAGAAAAATAGCACTTTCTTCAATACCAAAATGTTGACCACTTCCGGTAAATCGTGGGTCCCTGGGACTAGACTATTACGTCGGACCATGGACCTTGAAGTTACTCATTTAATTGGCAGTGAATACATAGTAGAGCAATGTAAAGGAATTTATAGTGTCAATACAATTACTGGCATACTTCATGGATTTTCTCATTTGTTCACTCTTACCTTTATCTCCTTTGAACAGGATCTTGTAGTTACCTTCAAGCCTCTTCATCATGTAGTTGGCATTTAGAATGGCAAATTCGGTGGCTTGCTTCAGACCACTGGCTCCCATCATCTGAAGAGGACAAAAAGAAAACACTATTTTCATGCTTAACTGTTTTGTAACAGTATCAATGCAGGAGATGGGATTCTGATCTTTTCATTTACCCCCAGAGGGTGTTCCGAGTCAATCGCACAATGCACCAGTTTTGGGAAATTTCACCTCAATAGAGTCATGTAATCCCATAAAAATCCTATTCTTAACACAAAAAACCCTGACTTTAATACTCAATTATCCCACTGAGCATTAGTACTTAGGAAATTTTTAGGATGATTATGAAATTGTTTTGTTTCTTAAATTTTCGGAACACTTTTGACTTTTTGTCCTTAAGGCATTTAGTACAGTAGTAGTAGTAGTAGTAGTAAAACCCAAAGTTTTAAATCCGGTTTTGTCCCCGCAGCCGGGGGTGGCCGGATTACCTCACATTCGTAGCATCGCCCTTACTCCCTCCTTCCACTTCGCCCGATTCAATGCATCCCCATCCTCAACCCAACCCTCCTACTCTCCTCCTCCACTTGCTTCCTCCATGTCCTCTTTGGTGTCGGCCCCTCTTCCTCAACCACCCACCTCAAACTCAAAAGCCCTTTTTAAAACATGCTCCTCCTCCTTCCTCAGCACGTGCCCATACCACCTTACACCATTCGCTTCGCCATTCGGTCAGAGATCGCCCCTTCCAAACCCAACATCTTCCTCAAATCCTCAGTCTTCTTCCTATCCATCAATTTCTTCACACCACACATTGCTCTCACCATTAGTATAGTATAGGCACATTGTCTATGCAATCATGGGATTGATTCAAAACAACCCTCTGATTTACCCACTACCTGCCTTTCAGCGACCTGCCTATCATACAGTAATTCTGATTGGCTAATCACACCTTATATTCATTTCAGTAACCAGTTGAAATGCAGCTTCTAAATATACAAGCTTTTCACTTCAGCCCTACTACCATTGTTTACTGTTACTGATTGGCCAAAAACTGCTTAAGTTCCATAATTTTATCTATTATAGAAAGCAAAAATTGGGGAAACTTGGGGCAAAATAACCTATCCATATAGTGTCACCTGACCAGTACAGGAGTAGCTACTGCTAAAACATAGCTACAGTGCACCCATAGTCCGTGTCTCTACCTTCGTGCAGTGACGTCAGCGCGAGATTTGTTGGCCGCAAGAGTAAATCGCTCACACTGACTTGAAGCGACGGCACTTTTACACGCGCGCACAAAGACGGTATTTCTTGACGCAGGCGTAAATGTTATGACATCACTGCACGAGGTAGTGACACGGACTATAGAGCAGAGATGCAACAGAGGAGTAGTCCCATTTAAAAAAAAAAAAAAAAAAAAAAAAAAAAAAAAAAAAAAAAAAAAAAAAAAAAAAAAAAAAAAAAAAAAAAAAAATATTTTGTTACGTGATTTTAAGGTTCAACATCCCTTCTCTAAAATAAATTGGTACTTCAAACTTGGGGTTTTGATGCCGTTTTACCTCTATCAATAACAACTTGAACTCAAAAACTGATTTTTACCATTTCCAGAATTTTTATTTATGGCCAAAAATCCAGAAATTTCCAGAAAAGTTACATCTGATACTAATCCCACAACAGTTTAGTCTGAAAGTATGGCAGGTGTTGGTTTGTTTTCTCATGATTTCCTCCAATAATTACTATTCTTCTCATATCAGTGCCATTTATTTTGTTAATAACTTACCCTGATGTAGGCCCATGAGATGGGGAGAATCGAGCTTGATCCCCATGGAGCTGCGCTGACGAGTAGATCTGAATCAAGATCTTCTCCTGGGGCTACAACCGGGTGAGATGGCAAGAACTTCTTCAAGTGGGCTTTCCTGTAAAGCAGAACACAAACACAAATAAAATTTAACTTGTATAGATGTTTTGCCAAACTGAATTGAGCTTTTAAATAAGCAGTTCTTCCAACATCCCTACCTAATTTTACATCCAATACAAGATCTCAATAAATACTGTATGGGGCTTGTGGAAACCCAAGGGACTCTTGGTCCCACCTAGGTGGGCCATGTTGTTTCCGTGTGTTGGGTTGTCGCGACAGTGGTCCCCCATTTTCTTAGGTTCTTAGTTTTTTCCTCCCATTCATCCATCCATCCTTATTGTAACCTGGATGGCCTACCAATGTATCATTTCTCTCCCATCTGGCTTGCCATACTTTCTTCTCTGGCTATTATCACACTTGCTGATCACCTTGAATATTGATTGAACTCCTTAGTTATTTAGATTTCTTTGTTGCTGTTTCTGTATATCATCTGTGGTTTTTACTTCTTCCCTTCACTACTAGAGCTGGTCTCTACTGCACATCTGTACTAGAGCTGGTCTCTCTCACCTTGACAAAGAAAGGCTTGTCCTTTGAAATGTTGGTTTTTAATTTTATGTATTAAATTGTTTTACCCCCATTGGATGTTGTGACACACTTTTTGTATTTACTCTTGGTTTAATGCCTGAAAAAATTGATGGGACACTGCCTCGCTAAAAGAGTTCCGTTTCCTGGTTTGAGGTTGATCATTGGAAACACGCTCATTCAAATGTCCTACATAAACATCTCGACATTAATTAGTGGAAAAAGGATTGAATTTGAATGCATTTTCCTTTTGAAATTTCTTGTTTTCCTAACTCAGTACAATTAGGGGCAAGTGTCCATTTTGCCAGAGATTGTCTGTGCCAGAATAAAACTTATATAATCAAGGCTATGGTGTACCAAAGTATGCACATGAATCAGAATGATATCTATTTTCAAAAGAATTACCCAAAATTCAGCATGATTTTGATAAAAAGCACACATAAATGCACTTTAGTCGCACATGATTATCGTATTGATACTTACACTCCAATAGGGCCCATTCCCGGTCCTCCTCCTCCGTGCGGAATACAGAATGTCTTGTGCAGGTTCAAATGTGACACATCGGAGCCGATGTCTCCAGGACGGCACAGACCCACCTGCGCATTCATGTTGGCTCCGTCCATGTACACCTGACCGCCGTAATGGTGGATCAAGTCGCAGACTTCGCGTACGCTCTCCTCAAAGATTCCATTGGTTGATGGGTAGGTGATCATGATGGCTGCAAGGTTCTCTGCGTTGTCTGCTGCCTGATGGTTTTATATGACAAAATGAGTTTTGTTAGGACAAAATAGGAGAGCCCACTTTTAAGCAATGATTATATTATATTACCTCCACTGTCAAACATTTTCACTCCCAAGAACTTCAGAGAACATGTAACTTTCTCCTAATTTTATGATTGTATCAAAATTAAAAAGGAACAGATGATCCAATCTTTAAATGACAATTTCTATAACTTGGGGATCACCATCTTAATTTTACCCATTTTAAATATCAAGCTACTGTCATTTTCTGCTTTTTGAACTTCAAAAATTGAACTTGGTAATCTTTCACTTCCGAGCAAAATCAGCAATTCTTTTAGTCGTATTTCTCAATAAATTACAAATCATATTCTCATGTGAGTGCAAGAAGGTTGTAAGTGCAATAGCTGCCATGTGATACATCTGTGTAATGTCATGTATTATGATAACTCAATGGATCTTTCTTCAAGTCATTGGCTCTTGAAATGGTTCTTCGTGACCAGGTTACTGTGCCGCCCGAAGAACCATTTCAAGGACCAGTGGCGAAAAATGTTTGATGGAAATTTCCCTAAATGGCAACTATTGCACTTGCAACCTTCTTGCACTCGCACTGCGATATACATTCTGAAGGTCCGTTCATACTTCCACTGCACTGCATTGCTTTGCAGTAAATTTACTGCAATGTTCCGTCACTTCCGCTGCAATCCTAATCGATTTACTGCAGGTCAACCCAGGTCACTGCAGGTGACGGGTTGCAGTACGTTGCATGGTTGCAGTAAACTTGCATGAAAATTGGCATAATGCACCACTCACTGCACCCCACTGCATCTTGCTGCATCGCCAGTTAAAATAATTTTTAATTCGTTGCAGTACTGCATTGCGTTGCAGTACTGCAAGTGATTGCAGTGACAATTTTGGTAGGCTGCATTGCAGCACTGCACTGCAAGGCAGTGAAGTATGAACGGACCTTCACACTTACTTTTTTCTTGAGGTCATTCATATCGATGTGGCCATTCAGATCCACTTTGACCGGTCTGACGGTCATCCCAGCCATTTGTGCACTGGCAGG
This sequence comes from Ophioderma brevispina, assembly GCA_023653785.1. Lineage (NCBI taxonomy): Eukaryota > Metazoa > Echinodermata > Ophiuroidea > Amphilepidida > Ophiodermatidae > Ophioderma > Ophioderma brevispina. Next base: position 43,562 of record JAMKCH010009924.1, read on the forward strand.
GTTTGTGCCATGTGCTGACGTTGGAATCAAACACACCTATACAACAAAGGGAAATACACTACAGGTGAATTATACCATTTTGATTATGTGAACCTGCTTATAATCCTCTCAACCCTCAAAACCCATACTTTACCAAATCCTATGCTGGACAAGTAAAAGTGGATCTCTGAAAACAACCAAGAAAAACTCATTACCATCTTTGTAAAACTTTATTTTTGACCTTGTTAATTCCAAACTGCACAGACTCTTGACACTCAACCAATGGAGGGAGAAAACCTACCACGAATATCAAAGTCATGCCATTCTTTTAGCATTTGGTGCAACACATGGAGAGAAAATCTAAACTACAGCAGCCATTTTAACAGCATCTTTAGCTTTCATGCTTTTTTTCATGTATTTGAACTTTCAACAAGGTATGAACAAACAAAATATTACTGGAAACTTATTAAAAATAAGTCAAATCAAAAACAACAGACGCAACAACATGGGTAATCAAAATCAACAATGTTACGTGTATTGCAAAGTCATTTCAATAAACAACAGAACCTTTACTCGATGATTGGATGAAAGAATTCATTGGACAATTCTAGTCTTCATAATGGTACAGTTTCATAAACTTTTCACGCACATTTATGAAATTGAATCATGACAAATGAATGGAATGGTAACATTAACATGGCAATATCAAAATGCAACAATGACATGTTCTTATTTTTTCATCAAAGAAGAATAGATTTGTTTTTTGCTTCCACTGCGGAAGATCAGATCCACAGTTCATAAATACTGTTTGCACCAAACTGCAACAAAAATTGAAGTTACTAAATACCATCTGTTTAAGTGCAAGCAACATTTGAGATGGAGTTTTCATTTTCTCTCATTAAAGTCCACACATCACTGCCATTTTTTATTTAGAATGTTTTCAAAAATGTCTTTGCAGCAAAAATAAATAAAATGCAACCAAAAACTGTCATTTTTTTTGGTTGCACAGGAGCCTTCGTGAACATAATTTGCATCAGCATCAAGAGCAAAATTTGGTGATGGGAAATGACATATATGGTAGGTGCAATAGGTAAGCAGTGTGAATTCATAACACAAAATGGTAGCAACAGCTGGGGATAAAATGGATCATGTATGACCGCTGGAAAGATGCCAGGTATCATCCTCGTACCGGTGCAATTTGAGCAGTATCATAATTCAAAATTGGGTAATCGGGTTAGTATAAAACTGCAACTACCCCAAATGTGGGTCACATGCATATGGTTCAACCATTTTGCATCCTGTTGTGTGCGCAAGCAGTGCTCCGCCATAGCATAGCTGCCTTATGGCATTTTTTTTTAAACCTTTTCCCTTTAAAAAGATCAAAAACTCTGAAATGCTAAAGAAGTCTCAAATTCAAACTATTTTGTATTTGACATGGGGATGATTTGGATAAAAAAAAATCTGAAATCAGATTTTATTCAAGATTTTATTACCCCGAGTAATTTTGGGTGCACTTTTTGGGTGTACGCAGTCCCATTTCGTTCAGTCGGTGTATCTTGCAAGGTAGAACATGGGCAGGTTAAAAATGTTTAATCTTATGAAATTGGTCTAGTTGCCAAGGCAACAAGCAGGGATCAGCAGGCAAGAGTCGCTGACTCCTCAAAGCTCACGGGGCTCGGCACTTTGTAGCAGCCAGAAATACAAAATTGTGAAAAGATGCCCCACTTTGCACTAGTCTAGCTAGCTACTTTGTTTCAGTAAAAGAAAAAAAGAAAAGGAGTTCTGATTTCAAGTATTACAATGTCTATTTGACTGCTTATGGCTGACTACCACTCTTAAATACCCCAGCACCCTAATAACCATCACCTTTCTTGGCTCTTATTAACACAAGGCAGCCATGGGGCTTGCACATACATCAACAAGACATGTCTAACTTGACAGCATCTGCTCTGGCATTCAGACATGCGAGTTATTTCCGTCTGGAATGCTGGCATTCATACGCAGCCGTCTTCGCGTCATGCATATCAGCCACTGTCACGTCATGCATATCAAAGTCCACGTTCACAGCAACGTGACGGGACTCGTGATGTTACAAGATACCAGTTCCAATACAATGTGTTTTATAAGATTAGAAATAAGTAGGAAAAGGAAGGAAGTTTAGGCTGGCACTTGAAAATGTTAGAACAATGAGTAAATGAAATTGAACACTTGGTTTGGAGTTTATCATGTTAGGTTAGGCCTGGTGAATTGAAAAGGCAGGCAGGAAGCTAGAAATAGATGTCTCTACTTTTTTCAGGGGGTATCAGATTTTTTTTTTTTTTTTAGAATTCTGAAAGGAGATGAGCAGCTGGTAAGATGCAGAAACTAACACACGCAACCTGAAAATATTTTATTCATCTTTCGTCAAATATAGTTAGCTTAAACACTTTAGTCTTACTGTTAAATATCAAACTAATTAGCATATTTCTGCAAAATTAGGTTGTAGTTAGGCAAGCTTAAAAGTCTAAATCCTCTAACTCCTCCCTATATGGCTATGGTTGGGTCTTTATTTTGCAAACATCACAGACGAATTGGACTTCTCCGATATGACTTCAAAATTGCAAAGCTGTTATTAGCCATATTTTTCGGAAACTTGAGTATCAAAAACGCACTTTTGCCGGGGGGGTCAATTTATGAAATGTTTTAACAGATGGGGTGTGCAAGCTATTTAATAAAATGGATAACAAGCGAAACTACTAACTACTCTATACAAAACGCAATGAATTCACACAATGTGCATATATAAGAAAAAATTTTAAAATGCTATGAACAATCGTATATACTCATGACATTGAATAACTATACACACCATTTACTTAAATGAAAATGAATCCAGTACATATCAAATATTTATCAAAATTCAACATGTATACTTCTTTCACATTTGAAAACTTTTCATGGGTGCACCAATCGCCAGTATTATTACCATGGGCTGAAAGACGAACCATGACACACAAAGGCGCATGTTCAGATTTATCTTTATTATTTTCCATTCAACAGATGTGTTGTTATTTGTTTGGGGGGAAACCACTCCCTAAGTCTTGTATACCACATCTTCGTACAACAACATATGAATACAAATTACACTGCCAAGCATTTCTTGCTCAAAAGCAAGCTCGTTTCTCCATGTTTTGCTCACTGCAAAAGCTGCTATTCCTACAGTGCAGATGGAATTCGAGCATTAAGGTTTTCCATGAAACTGTCTTTAAGAGTGAAGCACTCCACAAAAACCAGTTAGCCAATTAACATGATTGCCAAAATCTCAATTTTCTTAGGTACAGCCAGATCAGAGAAGTTCTGAAAAGGTGAACGTGTTTTGTTTAAAGTGGTGGTTTTGATTATTGTTCATGCGTTTACTTTAAATGGAAAATAATCAACACCAGCAAAACACCGACACCAAATCTTGAGCTATTGTGGAGGCCGGTTTGTTATTAGAAAAGATGTGTACCACAGATGGCACACAAAACAATGCATGTGGTCGACCACATTTCTCAGACCTAAAAAACACATTTTCATCGGACTTTGCGTTTGCGTCAAGCTTCACAATTTTTTTTTTATGAGACAATCAGAACCAAATATGCAAACGAGCCTCATAATATGCTTACCATCAACAGTTTGCATGGGTAATACTGTATTCATCACTACCCACATATAAGTGCCATTGAATCCGACTTGCCACCTCTGCGTCCAGGTTCACCTTTTTTGCAAAACTGATTGACGAGAATCTTGCTTACAACATATGACATCATTGATACAGAAGACGGACCGATGCTAAGTGGGCATTCCAGCTAGAGATGGCGGCCCCAACAAAAATTCATTACACTGCCACACCTTTTCGTTTGATAGCAAGGGGGGGAAGGCAAGGGTACAAGATGTTTCTAATCGGAAATAAGTCACATTTATAAGCTCATCTCTGGTTGGTTGATCTGGATTTTTCAAAATCCTTTGAATAGTTCCTACACTTGTTTAGCATCCATCACCAAATCCGTCATATTTTTCCCTCTCCAAATTTCCCATACAGTGGATTTTAAAAAAATCTAGCTCGGATATCTTGTGCAAGAAGATTTTTTCAACATCTATAAATACGAGCAGCGGTTGGAACTTCACATAAGACCGACAGGATACCACATGCTTTTAAATTACCATATATTAAAATACTTGCCTCACTTCATAGTTTCAACTTAATGCCCATGGCTTATATTTCGTGAATATAACTCATGGTAGGTTACGTACATTAATCACACGTGCCAGGAAAACAAAAACTTGGTGTAATCAATATTTAATTTCTATATACTGTCCCAAATATTAGATCTGAACTAATCCAACTAAATTTTAATTAGAATTCTGATGCAACTCCCCCTACACAGACAGTACACTAGCGCATTGCGCATCAACCATAAACGAAAAGTATTGGCTCAACAAAAATGAAATGTATAAAAAGTAAACTTGAAGTAGGCACGAGAAATAGGTTAAGGATGACGGTGCGTGATTTCAATAACAAAAGTTGCATTGTTTCCAACATTCTATTATCATGTTGGACAATTTGATCACAGATTTCTGTATAAGGAATTTGTATTCTCCTGCCTGCTAAACTTAAAATAAGTAACAATACTTTCTGCCTACGGATTGAGGTTTAACGAGGTCGTGTACAGTGCGTGCACAATGTGGGGGAGATTTATGCATTTCAGACATGTAAATTGGCCCTAAAATTGTTTGACCACTCCCTATATTCATAAATTATGATTAAACCACTCCCTAACTCTAAGAACTTTAAGTATACCATATACGACCACTCCCTAGCAGTGATTCAATTGAGACCCTCGATGTGGTAATTGACTTACTGCATTGCAGACAACATTGTGCAGATTTTTTATAAGCCAGTTTTATTTGAAAGCTTTGGTGTATAGATGGACTGGGTCCTTCGGGAGAATGAAAACAAAATCAAAATATGCTGACAGTCTGGCAGAGTTCCTAGAAACTCATTTTTGACTGTTATTAAGTTATATAAACTGTTAACTTTTAGCTAAAAGTGATGTTTGACGCATCTAAGAGGGCCTCAAGAGCTGAGTCTGAATGGCCTGAAAAAGTGTGTAAATTTGGGCTAAAAGCCTCCCAAACGGGCTGAAAATAAATTAAATTGCAGAAATTTTGAGTAACTAAGGCCTGAATTCTGGCTATTACCTGAAAACTTGCATCCCTGATTTCAATTATTCATCAAAAACAATTTTTTGGTCAAAATGGCAAAAATTTGCTATTTAGAATTAACTCTGAAAGTAGTATCTCTTGTTTGACACAATTAAGATGGGAAGTGGAACAAATGGAATTTTTAAGTAAAATGATAAACTTTAATAAACATTAAAACTGGGATTTATCAAGCTTTTAAGCCTAAATAAGACTTCTTCAAAATAAATATTCTTTGCCTAAAAAATGTTAAAATGACCAATAGTTTCAATTTCTTGGCTGATTAGAGGTTATACTAACTTTTCAAAGAAAATTTTAAGTTATACTACACCAATAATCACTGCAATAATCAGCTGAAGCAGCATGTTCTAATCACTAGAGGTTGACTCGCTTGAATCTAGTAACTTATTTATTGCCAATGACCAATCCCTAGGCTTAAATATAATGCGACAACCAATCCCTAGTGAAAACCTTTCTACAATCTGCCCAATGAAGAAAGTGCTGCATATATTAATACTTACCAATCCCCCAATGCAATAAGAGACTTTGATAAACATTATGTTACGTCTAAAACGAATTCCTTTTATTGTATTATTGGCCCCCCAAAAGCGCTAAAATAGTTTTTTTCAGAAGCAGGTTTTACAGAATATGAATTTTGCCTTCTTTTCAAAAAAATATTTTAGACTGCAATAAGTGAAATTTATTGTTCGATTCAAATAAAAATTCTTCTGCTAAGTTGTCGCATGTTTTCAAATTTTGCTAACAATTTAAAAAAAATTCTGAGCAACTGTTGACTAATGTGTTTGCATTATTGGGACTACTCAAAATTTGGTAGATTTAAAGAATTTGCCTGACAAATTCTACTTTTCCAATAGTTTTCTGACAAGAGAAGATATCAGTAGCCTTCCCACAATGCTTGCTTCCAATTGATGATTTTGTACAGGTAATGATTGAATCGTTAGAGATGACCCATGGCTAAATTAACATATTGATCACAAACTTGCATTTTACGAATGTTTCATCTCTAATGATTCACAGACTACCTGTACAAAAATCTCCATTGGAAAGCATTCATTGTGGAACCCACTGATATCTTCTCTTGGTTCAGACTTTGAATTTATTAAAGAGAAAGCCATTCTGCCTTTTAGAAAGATAACTTTAATATTAAACTCACACCTCAAGTCTTCTTTTTGCACTGGGTCATTTTTCATCCTCTATTTGAGTTTTAATACTTCACTAAAGTATAATTAATGGCAATATACAACAATCAAGTTTACATAAACAATAAGTTAGAAATATTAACTAGAATCTCGCGGTTCTCGGCTTTCGCGCGTCGCTATATTCAAAGAATATAAGCTGTGGGCCGCCCCCATGACCTTTGACCCTGGCCGTGACCTTTGATCTCATCAACATATAGGATGCATGGTGCACCTGACAAAAGTTTGGTTCCAACACAAGTTGAAACTATCAACAGCAAAATCTTTCAATTTATGATTCAATAGTTACATTTAAGCCCCATTTTTCATCTTGACCTCACCTGACCTTTGACCTTTCAACATGACCTTGACCTCATCAACATATGAGGATCCCATAGTGGCCCGATGACCAAGTTGGTTGCAATTGAATTAAACTTTCAATGAGGTCAATTTTTAAAAACTTAACAATTTTGTGACACAACACATACACCACACATCCTACGCACCACATCCACACGCACAACTATTGCTTATTGGGTCCTGCCAGCTAATAGCTGGGGCCCACAATAAAATATCTTCAAACAAGTCGCCCTTAAGACTTGCTGAACGTGGGGAATGGGGAGGTACACACATCTCGCATTCTAAGGACGCAAGGGCAAGCAGTACATTTGGTAAACCTATGGCAATTATGAAATAAGGCAATCATCACTTGATACAACTTCACGAGCACATAAATTCTTTATCAAATTATACACATAAATGGATGCTAAAGCAGACAAAGTTCAACACCTCACATGGGTTACGTACACGCCACACAGCTCAAACACAAGGTTTATATGCATTATGCATAATACTTAAAATCCTTAGTAACAAATTTTAATTTTAAAATTTAGAGGGTTTAAACTTGGGTTCTATATGGCCGATTATACCATGCTTGAATGGAATGGTGAAGAACCCACTTGACAACTATTGCATAATTTTGTTGATTTCCACCACCAAATGAATTGGGCTCGATTTCACGCTGCTCTGGTTAAAACAACAACTATGCTTTCTTAAAGGGCTTTCATAATATGAACTGGTATAGTGAACTGAAAGCAGTGGTTTCGTGGGGTGTGTATTCTAAAAGAAAATCCGCAAGTGGTGGTGTTATACCTGGCATACCTGGCACACAAGGGCGAGTGTTTGGTGATTTTGTGAACCGAGAATTCAAGATTTTAACAAATCTGTGTTTTGGATCTATGCTCCATGTTACAAGTTTCAGAATGAGGTATGTGTTCATGCCTCAAAAGTGTTTTTTTTATTTGTTTTGTTTGTTTTTTTGTTAATTTATCATGCTTTTCATACCCATGTCCGATATCTTTACGGAAAAGTGCATTGAATGAGTTCAAAAAAGCCTAATATTCTTATCTTCAGTCAATAGTTTTTAAAGTGCTTCTCAAAAGATGGTTGTTTAGCAATCATCTTAACCCTTCTTGCACAAATCCAACATGGCCACCAATCAGTGGTGCAAAATTATGCAGGCTTTACAAATGGGTAATTTTGATTGACAAAAGTGAAAATTTAGTTTTATCTCAGTGAAAACATATTCAGCAGCAAATGGTTTGATTAAAATTGCAATCCTGGATAAACAAAATGCCCCCCCCCCCATTTCAAAATCGCAGATTACTACACCTCATAGAAGAGGATAATGTTTGTGCACAGTAAGGGTTAAAAGCCACCTAAAAACCATCTCAAAGGCACCAACTTTGGTGTCAACCTATACAGGAATCTACCAGGGTTGGAAAGGATAAAATTCTATTACCTCAAAAACACTTATTTGTTAGAACCTTGTAAATTCTCTGTTCATGTGTGCCGATATGGTAATGAGATATGTTCAACAGAAATAACAGTGGCAGATCAACCAATGTATGTGTCAAAGGTGTTCAAACAAGCAGGTAACAGTCAAAACTAAGATATGATCTTGAACCAATGCTTTAGTTTAAACAAATTCAAAGGAATCAATTTAAGTTGTCAAGTGGGTATGATCATTTCTTTTTCCAGCTGTATCATATTTCTATTGTTATACATACCTTGCCAACAACTTACAACTTACCAACACCTCTAACCATGTTTCTTTAGAACTTCAGAATCGGCGCAATCCTCCCTTCGAGTCTGGTACACTCCTCTCCTTATACCCATTTAACCCCTTTTTGACCTCTTTAAACATGTTAGCATCTGTGCAACAGCAGTTCAAGTTTTTGAGCCAGTTCTTGCTCTCATCCCAAATACCATCCTACTTCCGATAAGCGCTCCGCATTGTACCAAGACGGTGCTTACCGTCACCACTCGGAAAGAGACAATACGCAAGCGAAAGAGGGCGTTTTTGTTGACTGTAGGCGATACAGGATTCAGCGACAACCACTGTAAGGGCGTTTCGTTTTTGTGTGCCCACAGCTGGTTTGGTTAGCTAACCCTATAACGACACTAGCAGCACAACGTCCCACACTTATCAAGGATGTATGGATGACAGCAGAGTGTTCACGAAGAAGGATGAAAGTGTTCTCCAAGACGTCCACAAGCAACAGAGAAGTTGGTATCCAGACAGGTCACACAAGTCGATGGAGGATGCCTTGGTCACCATCTAAAGCCGCTTCATCTGACGCAGAGCACCGAGTGTGCGGATATTTTGATTGCTACTGTTCTGTTCATTTGAGTTTGAGTTTTTCAGTCAATTCAAATTAATTTTCCTCAACCTAGGGGGTCTGGGCTTGGACTCCTCCCAGTCTGCAACTTACGGTGGGGCAGCTTAAGGTAGTAGAGACAGACAGTCGTCACCATGCAAGAATACCACAAAGCAGAGAAAAGAATTGTTATTATTTGACCAGATAGAGAGCGTTCAGTGCATACCTATTACCTTATATACATACACAAAATGCAGACCAAATTTACCTGCGCCATGTGAAAAATGACATGTAGCGGGAGGGTTATAAACCAGCTGATGTTGATTTTAATTTAAAGCATGCAGTAAGTAAATGGCTATCAAAAGGGCCTAGTTGTTACAACTCCCATCACATATGTTTTCAACATGGCTACAAGGCAAGCAAGTTTGGTCGTCATGGTAATGTACAGTAACAGAAATGTGTACTCACTTTGCGATTGCCCTGCCCGATGCTCGACTGATAGGACATAATGGCCATGAGTCCAGCATATTCACCCTGAGCACCACTGTAAAGGAAACGAAAGAGGAACACAAATTTAGTTATAAAATTCCGGATCCGGAATTTTTGTTATACACAGTATCCTATGCCACTGTTATACTGTGCATAAATGTTTACTGTATGAAAACAGGAAATCTGATTCATCTCTAACTCTAGAATTAAGCATTTTAGGTGACTATCTTTAGTTTTCTAGTTGACTATTTTTTAATTACTACACAAAATGATTATATTTCGAAATCTCTGAGTCAGCCTGTAAGGTTTTACAATTTACAGTTCCACTTGTCGACTTAACCATCAACTCACCTCCCACATCGCTAACCATGGTTGGATACAAAGATCATTAGTCAAACTTGAGACAAACTTCTTTAACATGGCATTCTCAAACTGGGACAAAAAGGAATTGTGATTAAAAACTTATAATTACATGGCTTTTTGGACAGAACAATGGATGAGATTCTTACCTGTTAGGTTGGAATGAGATTGCATCGTACCCGGTGATCTCGCACAGGTCCTTTTCTAACTCGTCAAAAAGCTCTTTGTAACCCTGCGCTTGAGATACTGGTGCGTATGGGTGGATGTTGGCAAATTCTGGCCAAGAGACAGGCTGTGGGAAAAGGAGATACATGTGCATATTATTAAGCTTAAGGCCGTGTGAAGCTTTGGGGTTTAGATGAATTAAGATCGGGTAGTATAAGGGCAGAGCCCAGAGACAGAGGACAGTTAATTTTATGTGTACACTTTTGGTAAGCCTTGTCATACCAGTCTAAAATAAGGTCGGTAGCCTCTCCCTTCTCTTTCTTATCCCTAACAAGGCTCTTATCTCTAGCCTTTCTTATTCCTAACGAGGCTCTATCTCTAGCCTTTCTTATCCCTAACGAGACTTATCTCTAGCCTTTATTATCCCTAACGGAAAGGGGTAAAGGGAGAGAAGCTAAAAGAAGAGTTCACATCGTGGGCAGGAATCGAACCAGGGACCCCCGGGGCCCCATTCCCATGACCAGCGAGGGCAAGCCACAAGGGTGTCGCTGGTCCAGCCGGCGATTTCGTGCCAATATGGGTATTCATTAGTGACGTCATCGTGTGATTTGGGACTTAGTGCATTTTCTAGCTTCAGTGGTGTGCTATATTGTGGTCTATGGGTGTTAAGAGTTTTCTTAATCTCAAGAGAGTAAGTATTTTAGGTTGGGGTACATGATTGGCTCAAAAGGAAAGGATTATATGTTTTTTTTTTTTTTAAATTGGGCATAAAAAACCCAAATCTTTGCCTCATTGGATTTTTGTTGGTCAGACATGATACACCAACCAATTCTTTTTAAAGGCCTAATCCTCCACTTTTTATGAACTTAACATGGACACAAACAGCATCAACTGGTGAGAGATTTGACCTAAGCCATACTCTTTTAAAAGCCAACTTACCATCATTTGTGCAGTGCTGTTTAGTTTCATGGTACATGAGCCCAAAGGAATCATGGAGTGTACAAGGGAGAGATCCTTGTTCTCCAGAAGCTTCATGTAGCGAACTAGGCTAGTCTCTGAATGGTAACTATGGAAACAAAAAGCAAAACAAATATTTGTAATGAATGTGATGTAATTACATCTGTCAGTTAGATACAACTACCTTGCACAGCGATCTGGTTGCTCAGTTACGGATATATCTTCTTTCAGTAAAATCATGAAGCAAAAGGAAGCGATATAAGACAATTTTTCCTGAATTGAGTTTGACAACTGGGATATATGAAGTGGAAAATTCCACTACTCCAATGGAAATTTCCACTGCAATTTTATATAAACTTTATTTGGTGGTCAACAGAGCATGACGAAATTACACAAGTGAATGAACAGTAACTTTGTATACAATTTACCATCAAATAATAGAAGCGCTATGCAAAACAGTTACAAGGAACATTGCCTGCGACAAGTTTGATTTGTGGAAAAAAAACCAAAAAAATAGCAACCACATCTTGAAAGTTTATTGAATATTGCAAGTAAGTGATAAGGGGGGGGGTATTTTCCTTCAAGAACATGAAACCATTTCAACCCGAGTACTACCTGCCTATCGGCATCTAAGCACTATATTGATTGGTTACTTGGAATGTAATATCAGGTACTGAGCAAATCAGGAATACTCTTATTTACAGAGATATAGAAGCACTCTTTTGATTGGTTGCTCAGAGGGTTGCATCCTGTAACAAGCCAATCAGATGGGCTGTCTCATAGGTGGTAGTTCACAAGAGTAAAAAGATGCTCAAGAATACTAACAAGTGTACTTAATTAAAGGTTAATTATATCCTGAAATTTAGTTTACCAAATTGATTGTCAATGGATGTATGCTATTTCCCACTCTATACTCTCTGTCAGAATCGTTCATATTATATTATCATGCGCCGAGCGTGAAGTGCGTCAACACGGAAGTGTGAATGCCGGATTGGCTTGTCGAATAGGTCGGCCTCCTCGTTGGTTAAGCGCGCATAGACGCATAGACTCCGCCCCTTTTATGCAGATATTACGACGCGCGCGTTGCCCACCTCTGAACAATTCTGGCAGCAGCAACTGTAGTTCTAAAACCTTAAGTACGCAAGTACACATCTAAAGTTATTTTGCCTAACTTTTTATCAACACAGAAATGACAAACAAGTCGGCATAGACTTTCAAGCCTCACTAAGCAAGCACACCAAACAAAGTACAGACCAACTCACCTATTGAATACTGGATGCGTCAGGAATTTAGACTCCCTGCGGAAATGTGTGTTGTAGATTGTCTTGTCACTGGCAAAGGTCTCAGCAACTTTTGCCTGGCACAAAAAAAAATACACAAGAAATAAATTAGACTTTGCAATTCCAAATGTAGCATTAAAGACAAGGTGGCCTTATAAAGAGGTATCTTTAATTTTTAAATTGCAACTTTTTAACCTCAATTGTCAGACCTTTAAAATGCTACAATTTGCATCAAACCCCATTTAAACTAAACTGGTTATGAGTGAAGATTTTCTGTTAAATACTGAACAAAAAACATGCACAATAAAACCAAATGAAGAGCACAAATTAAATGCTCAAGTTTCTGTTGAAGACATATAACCTGGGTGAGGATGGGTGCTAAATACAATTATCTATAGTTTACATATATTTGCCCAGGCATCACATCTTAATTAATCTTATCATTTTTTTTTACTTCAGTCATGTTGTAACCAAACACTTACAGCCCATCACACCCTAGTCTAAGTAGCATTTTTTACTTAATTTTTATGACAAATGCTTAAAATTTGTTGTCTTCTTACCGCTGTCGTGTTGCAACCAAACACTTCCAGCAGGTCATTGACGTCCTTCTCGGTAACAGTCTCGTCCAATGAGAGTCCAACCTACCAACACACAAAAGTTCACACATGACATCTTTAATCTACCAGGAATCCAATTATCAATGACCTCTTTAAGCAAAGAAGAAACAATTGGAACAAGGTGGTTCTAGAACATCTAGTCTGTCCTGCTTTCGTGATTACCGGTCAATTTGATTCATTATTCATAGGGTTATGATTTTATTAGCCAATTGAGATGTACATGGTAAGAAAAGCCAGAAGAATTTTTCCTTTCTTAAGGCATTTCTGTAGCCAAATACAAGGTAAGAAATCTATTGAGTATCTAGTCTATATGAAATTACTATTATGACAATATTTGGGTACCTCAAAAATCTCTCATTGCGCCTTTAAGATGGCCCCCACAACAGTGGTTTAATCACATTTTTATGCAAATGAGTTAAAAAGTTCGAAAGTATACAGCACATGGCCTGGCCATGTTCTATTACCATGCCACGTAAGAAGTTCAATGACCATTCGGTTTAGTCTCAGAGGGTGTTTTGAATCAATCCCATGATGCAGAGCAATGTGCATATACCGTACTGTACTAAACACATGTCAGTACTTAGGGATAAAAAGTGTTCCAAAAGTTTAAGAACTACAAGACATTTCATAATCATGCATAAAATTCCCTAAGTACTAACGCTTTGTGGGCTAAAATGAGCATTAAAGTCAGGGTTTTTATGTGTTAAGAATAGGATTTTTATGTGATCACATGACCCTATTGAGGTGAAATTTCCTAAAACTGGTGCATTGTGGGATTGACTCAAAACACCCTCTGGTTTAGTCTGTAGAGTGGATTAATGATTCCTTCTGCCCACCCGCCCAACCAACCCACCACTATCTATCTAACCATCTACCCAATAACACAAGCCCCTGCGTTGCGGGGCCCAAAAACTTTGCACTCCACTTATTGTTTGTAAAATACACAAAATGTGAAAAATCCATCCACACAGTACATGTATACTTATGCTAGATTGGGTAGAATACTGTGTACACAACAGCAAACACAAAATTGACTTTTATATGCATTAACAAGCTAGAGTTCATGGCCATTATCATTAATGTTCGTGCCTGGGAACAGACTTCACCAATCACCTAGCAACTGTTGCCGGACTGTTCATGCGTAGCCGACATTTGGCAATTAGATAGCTCCATCCGACTTCAGTGCAACAACCCACGAGTTACCTTTTGTGCCAATAAAGGTAAAATTTCAACCTAACAACAGTTTACCATAAAAACAATAATGTTTGTCCATAAACAATGCTCGGGTTATTGAGGTAAAATTTATTCATTCGTTTTGATAATCCATTTTGTATATAAATTAGCATAATTAATGAGAAGTTCAAAAACACTATTTCCAAGTAAGTATGTATACATATACATGTTTGTGCATTAATTTTTTATATTTTGTCTACAAAGTCAATTCCAACATTTTCGTCTGAGCAAAATATGCAATTTCTGTGTAGATCTTTATTTAATTACCTAATTTGCATATTTAATTTAGCGGTAACTGAGAATTTATCCCATCACGACTGTCGGATCAATGTGGGTTTGTGACATATCAAATTTAAACTTAAGGTGTGTATAATGAAATGGTATGGCAACCTCAATCAAGCCAAGCTCTGAGTGAGCTGCACTCTGATTGGCTGAGCACTTAAACTAACAAAGCTATGCCAAATCAAAGAGCCAATGAGAAATCAGGGAAACAAAATTTGGGGAAAACAAGATCTGGCAGTTAAAAGAATTAACCTCAAATGTATCTAGAGCTCCGATTTGAGCTTTAACAGGATTTGAACTGGCGACCTCTGACAAACCCTTTGAACAGGGCACCCTATTAAGCAATAACTTTTGTTATAAGAGGTCACTCAGAAGCTGTAAGCTTGTATTCCAAATATCAAAGGATTAAGCCCAATTAATTGTAAAAATTTATGATTGTATAATTTATAGTCCATTTATCTTCCTTGAGTGAGAGACGTTGACGCGTTCAGACAGATGTTTTGCATACATGTGCATTTTCGAACCACCTTTAATACGCGCGCATGGGTATGCTGGCGCCCTGAATCAACGCCTGCGTATTAATACTGCGACTACTGCATAACACACTGATGTCACCGACTCGAGAAAGGTAAATGCACTATAGAACAGAGTAGAACCAAGAAAACATGTTGCATTAATTAGAAGATTCGATTTGGGGATTCCTGAATGATATTTTAGAATTTTAAACTCACAGAATTGTCTTCATAAAGCCTGAGATTAATCATCTTCTCCTCTGCCCCTCTTGATGACCTCGTCTCTGTCGGAGCACTGGATTTTAAGTGTGTCGAAGTAGTGTTCTGTTGTCTCAAGTGTGTGGCTGCTATTTTCGATGGCTGAAACAGGAGGAAAAGTCACATTGTTGCTTAAGGTTTCAGCTCATTGGAGCTTAAGAGCATTATTTCCTTTTTTCCTTTAAATTCTACACTTAATTTTGAGATAGAAAAATAGAGTTGGGGTGTGCAGATCTGTAATCTCAGATACACCTGAAATCTCATTCAAGATTATACAAATAAGAAAACAATGAAGACTTTATCATAGTCAGGTTAGGTTTTCTTGAGGGCCTGCTACTGGTATCCTAGTAACCAATACTATCTGTCCCAGTGCCGGGTTGTCGGCGGCTAAACTGTCACCCGGAATCCGATGAAGAGGGTAGCTGGTTACCCTGGTAGAACTAAAAAGAAGATCTACCATTCTACCTACAAGGGCGTCAGCTCTGGAGAGCTAATGGCGGCACATTGACGTCAGGAAGGGCATCTGGTCAATTATCTTTTGCTCCAATAAATCCTCAAACTGCAGTATTGCTGTGAATGCGAAGCGAATACGGCCACCCCCGTTAGCGGGAGAAAAAAACCCGAATATTTTAAAACTTTGGTGTTACTACTTACTACTACTATCTCACCTTGTGCTATGATGGCTGTGCCATGATGAACTCTGGTGGCAATGTGTTTGAGACCTTCAGGCCCATGGTAGACGGCATACATGGCCGACATGTTGGCCAGTAGAGCCTGAATAAAACAAAAGAAATAAATTTTGATCTGTCAAATCCAATATAAAGTGCACAAAAAAACCCAATCCCCCCCCCCCTTCCCACATCTACAAAATTCCTTATCTCATGATAAAATTCTACTCTGCCCTTGATTTGGAGAATGCATGTCTCAGTTTGTCAAAAAACATTAAACAATGCAATCATCACGATTTTTAAATCTCCCTGTTATTGAAACAAGACCAAGCTCCTCATTTTGACATTCCCACTCTAAAGATATTGGATCCTAAGTTTTCCCAGGCCTCTGACTGTATTTCAGGCAATCAATTTCCATGTTCATTCATCGCACTTTATTTGGACTTTTTGCTGTTGAGAATAATGTAGAGCTTCAACAGCACAGGGACATAACAACAGCCTTATAATGCAGTGGGCACACAGCAACCCCTGTTGCTAAGTCCGAGAACTTATGGATATGGCATAACAGTCTCGAGCTCCTAACTTTTGAATCATTCTGTGCACGGGACGCAGTGAATTTCGTCAGCAATGTGTGTTACGTCAAGACCTCAAAGAAGCTGAAAGGGTATACTCTGTTCAAATTTTTGTTTTGAAAAATAGAATGCTTTCCAATGGCGGCATTTGTAGAGTCACTGCCAATTCCCTGGGTTGCTTATTCCCGGGTCTTCCACATAATTGTTAAGGTTGAGGCTACTGCTTCTTACCTGAGCTGTGCAGATATTGCTAGTGGCTTTGTCTCGCCTGATGTGTTGTTCTCTGGTCTGTAGGGAAAGTCTCAGTGCCTCGCGACCAGCTGCGTCCCTGTAGCAAATAGGAGGATATGCATTATTTCAATAACTGTGCTCAGTTTGTGAGCTTGAGAGTTCTCCATGACTGGCCCAAAGACATTACAGGCAACAAAGCTCCTATTCATAATTCACCTACACAGATTACTACAGAATGTTATATGCAGCAGTCTGGACTGCATTTACCGCATGTGTGTAACAATTACTACACACTATGTAACCCACTCCACGCTCAAGAACACTCCAGCAGCATTCATGCAACACTTGTAGTTAGTTACCTGTGGATATGGCACTCATAGTAATATGTAAACCTAAGAAAAGCCAATTTATTAAAAGAAACTTGGTAGTTATAATAAAAGTTTTCCATCAATTGTTTTGTCTTTCAGCTACAGCACACGACCCCACTGTGTAGTTCAAAACATAAACACACTGCATCTATCAACCTTATCAAATAGACAAATAATTGATATGCAACAATCACAACAATGTGACGTCAGCAAGGCGAACTCGACAATGGCTTTGGCTTATCCAGTGATGTCATGCATTTCTATGTCAAGTACAAACCCATATAGATTTTTTCTGGCATTCCCTGGATGTGCTTACTAGTGATGTCCGATCTACGTTTTATCGGTATGGCCTGATAACCGATGTTTTCGTAAACCGATCTGCCCGATACCGATCCGATACCGATATATTTTTTGATGACCATGTGTAAGGAATTTTCCATATCATAATACACACTATACATGTAAGGAAGTCCTCTTGCTGTACTCGCTATTCAGACAAGATATTTCATGAACAAAAAGCATATACCCATGATAAAAGTTTATTCTTGTAATAACCACCATATGCAGTGCGCTAAGAAAAATGCGTTTAGAACAAAGTTTTGAGAGTTTCGAAGTAACTCTGGTTATACGGTGTTTGAACGCCATAATGTTTATAGTACTGTGCTTGAATGCCATGGCGTATGCGGTCATCAAATCGATTGGTAGAAGGGGAGATTTTCCGATCACCGATACCGATCCGACTAATATCGGCACCGATACCGAGCGCTCGGTACATCCCTAGTGCTTACTTTGTTACGCCAATCAATCTCCCGGGCATCTGTCTCTGCAGTTTGTCCCGCACAGCAAAGAATGCCGCATGGGGTCCACCGTAGCCGAGGGTGGTGCCGAAGCGCTGGCTGCTACCCAGGGCTATGTCCACGCCAAATTCGCCTGGTGGTTGGATAAGGGTGAGGGCTAGCAGATCAGTGGCACTTACTGCCAAAGCCTACAAAAAACAATGATAAGTACAAGTGAGCATTAAATCACTGACAATGTTTCAGGGGCTACCAACTATTGGCTTGGTGAAAGACTGGGGTTAAACTTAAAAGCTGGGCTTTTATCAAAATTGCCATAAATACTAAACCAAAATGTGGATAATTTGATATTTTGAAATAACAGGTTGTTCCCTCTTTTAGATACACTGTCTTTACAAACTTTGCACGATATAGCATGAATTACGTATGCAAGCAATTGTCAACTTACATTCTGTTTCTCGGAACAAACCATTGGTTCCCACAGTAAACGTGAAAAGCGGGACACCAAAATGTTGGGTTTTGTTTACACGGGAAACCAATGACTTGCATCGATTATAACATGATCGGCTATTTACCAAAACAGTCAGATTTATTATGTTACGAAACCTTTATGTATTTGCTTTATAATAAATCAGAACAATATAGCCATATATTTTCAAGGTTTTGATGCACATTAAAACCAAGAACACAATGTTTAGGTCTTTTTATTTCATGTCACGGGCTTGGTGTCCCATTTTTACCGGAAATGACAACTTATTTTATACATAAAATTAAAAGTAATGAAGTTCAATGTTTCATATTATATAATCTGAAAAATTAGATGCAAATGATGTAATTTAAACTGGAATTTATAAGTTTGAATACTTATCGAGGCGTGAACAAACAGAAGGACGTAACTCAAACTGAAAAGAAAATATTAAAGAATTTCTTTAATTCTGCTGTTCATAATTAAAAGTTGTTCTTTGTTTATATAATGTTTGCTTACAGTACCATATATGAGCTTTATGAGATGTTTACATTTTTGAGTATGAATATATTTGCTTAGTAGAAAATATTTAACATCGCATTTCTCAAAAGCAGTATTACAGCAGATTTAAAGAAATTCTTTAATATTCTTTTCAGTTTGAGTTACGTCTTCTGTTGTCAACCCTCGATATCTTGTTAAATTTAAATAAACAAAATGTCACCAAGTATACACGGGACACCAAAGTCTACTAGTACCCTAATTTACGGAAACACCCATATCTGATCACTATCAGATACTTTCTAGACACTTCTAGACTCTAGGAACTGACACGATATCTGATAATTAGATATGGTGTGAGTGCTCTCTAATTAGATGATAGTTAGACGATTTATCTGATACACTATCAGATATTTTCTAGACACTTCTAGACCCCAAGGAAAATGGCCACCTAAGGCAATTGCTGTTATTTTGGAGCCTAGCCCTATCAGTTGACAAATGACACTGTAGTAAAGACAGAGTGTGATGGGGTTTTACAGTCTGGTAAACAGCTTTGTTGCGCTGAGTGGGGGAGGAAGCATAATAAACGCATCATTTGTCACTAAAACCAAAACCTGATGCAAAGACACGCTCAAGTGATCTACAATGGGACTCTTCAACCCCACCACTGCATTCCAAAACTTGCACAGAAACCCTGGACTTACCCCGCTGGTGTGTGCCTTGTGTACAAGTTCAGCAAAACTGTGAATGGATCCCTCTGTGTCCGGGTATTGAAAGAGGACGCCACAAATGTCGCCGTTGCTGAAATCCATAGCGCGGAAATCCGCTACGATCACCTCAACACGATCGGCCTACAAAAGAGATAGATGAGGGATACAAGCCCATTTTAAACATAATTTTAAATAATTGTTCACCCAACATTCATTTCGATTTAGAAACTACCTGGGAGGCATGGTACCCAAGAGTATGTCAGCACAGAAATTTGTCACACCCTAAGTATGCAACATACTCTTGGATAAGGGGGAAAAAGAAATGCTATCTCATGAAGTCACTATCAGTGATTCACCCAAAAGGGTCAAAATATTTGAAATTTCCAGGAATAGTTTTAAAGTGAAGGCTATTCTGTAGAATTCTCACAAGTTATCTTTTGCCGACTGAAAATTGACAGAAAAGGAGAAACTGCAGTGCTCAAAGATTTGAATCTCCACTCAATGTGTTACAGGAAGTATCCGTGTGGACAGTTAAATATCCAATGTTGTCCTTGGGTTGTTTTCAGTGTCAGCATTTGTAGGGTATGTTTAATGTAGGATAGGTTGTTACAAACATGCAAAAATCTGAATTTTGATTTTTTTTCCAAATTTGTTTTATTTATCAGTGCCTTTTAAGCGATATCGCAACTCCATTAACCTTCCTCGAGTCCGTGACGCAAGGCGTTTAGACAGATGTTTTGCGTGTGCATTTTCGCACCGCCTTTGAACACGTGCGGGGTATGCCAGCGCTTTGGAATCAACGCCCATTTTTTTTTGTTTTTTTGTGCATACTGCGTTCACTGTATAATAGCCTGAAGTCATTGACTCCATGAAGGTAAAAGCACTACCTCATATATCTTTCCATTTAGTCGAATCCAATATGTATGCTGTGTCGTGGCATAAAATCAATTGTGTTGGTGGCAATAAAAATATAATAAAAAATTCTTGGGCCTTCTGCTGCAAACTTATGATGTTTTGAAGAATTAATAATTGCATGAGAAACTCAAATGCTATAAAAAGTATAAACCGAGTCACCCTAAACATCTGGCAACTTTTACAATGTAGTGAACCAATTCAGCCACTTCCTATTTTGCAAAATCATGTTTCCCCCTCCCCACACAGTTATGAGTAATCATCGTGTCTTTAATTCTGATTGGCTGAATCACTATTGCTATAGGAACTGTAAGTAGGCTTTGCCCTAAATCAAAATGTGACGACCACATAGAGCTGGAATAATAAACCAAGAGGGGAATCGCGTGTATTGTGGAATAGCCCAAGCCCGTACCGATTTCTCTCACACACTGCGCGCCGTGGTTGTTGCTGCGTAAGCACTCGCGTGTCGTCACTGTTGAGGCGCAAGCACACGCATATAAAAATCTGTGCGTCACGCGTTATGTTATCAGTGTTGCATTTCCCCAGTGTTCCATTGTCTGATCAGCCGATTTTTCTGCAATAATTATGCGAAAAACCCAATCGATGAAAGAAACCATGCATCTAAAAAGATCCCTGCATTCCTAATGAACAAAAAGTCTCCCGATGACCCCTGTTAATTTTGCTTAGGAAAAGAGATATTTGATTCCGAGTGATAGCATGTGGCATCATTGTTATTGTTGTTTTCACTCGATGAGTGTGACGAACGTAAAATACCGCGTGTCTCATAAATATGCATTAAGGATTTTCCAAATACGACGATACGTAAACCAAATATGGTGGTGCCCAAAACTATGATAATGAAGTGCGTATGCTCATTATAATACTTTTGGGCACCTCGATTTTGGTTACGCCGTTTCGGGAGAATCTTCGGGTCTGGGTTATATTTACATCGTTGGACGACCATAGGTCTACACTCTGTTATACACGATACAAGCACATTATTTCCAATTTTGTTCCCCACTTTGTTGCACAGATCAGTTTGTGGAAAATGCATTATTTAAAATTCTGTGCTGTATACATGTAACAGTTGTTGTTCCAATGCATGAACTTGTACATAACATTACACTTTAATAATACACTGCAGTGCACAGTGCAGTATCCAGCTTCAATAGTAGAACTGTATGCACATTAGCTCCCAAGATCTTTCTGAATACCAAGAACAGCATGTGGTTCTGAGTTTTACATTTTCAGCCTATCTTACAACTTTACCTCATATGACCTTTGACCTTGGTGTGTGACCTTTGACCTTGGTGTGTGACCTTTGACCTTGGTGTGTGACCTTTGACCTCAACAACAAATGAGGGATCCCATGTTGCATCTATGAATCAAGTTTGATTTAAATCCATCAAAGTAGTTGATACTTTGGACAAATGTTAACCATTTTTCACAACAACAGACATCAACAACAATGGACAAAGTGATCCCCTATGTGTCGACACAAAAATGTAAAAAAGAACTAATTCAAGAGAGTAGTTCCTAAATTATTGATCAGATTAACAAGTCTCATTCAGTACTTGTAAATGGTAATGCAGATGGTTATGTGCTTACAAGCTGGTAAAGGGCACATCTTTTACACCGATGCTTATAAAGTTGTCACAGAGACCATTATCTTATAAAACATGTTTCATAAGGAATAACCATTTACACATACATGAAAGAGCATTGTATGCAAATTAGCCCAAAACAATGCGCTGCTCAATGTGCCTGGACATGATTCAAGTATCTGAACTGTTGACCTTTAATTGGTTATGCATGTGTGCACGCCTAATGTTGCGTGCAGATTCGATATTCTCTACCGGAATTCAAAATCTGTTATTTTTTGTCTATGTAAACTGACAGGAATTGCAGCACATGGGATGTCACACAGTTCCTGTGAGGCACTTCAAAAAAAAAAAATTGTAAAATGTTTTCATTAAAAAAAAAAATAACCTCTGAGTTTATTTCTCACCAAATAAGGGAATTCATGATGTTCATTCTGCCATTCTGTTTTTATATTTAGTGCATTTAAAAGTCTGCCATCATACAAAATTCATTAGGCCCTAAACCTCAAATGCATCTAGCTGCCTTTACAACATTCAAGGTCAAAACTATTTTCCATAGCTGCAAATTGATTTTCAGTAATTTTATTAGGCATTTCATGTTGGTACATAGCTTGCCATAACCCATGTGATTGAACTTGCGCATGGAACATTCACCCTTTTGCATGCAAATGTTGGGTGGGAAGATTTTCCTAGACCTAGCTAGCGTGCAGACAGACAGTTACCACCAGACCCCGCGACATGGTCCCTGGAAATGTGGCGGCAGCGTGCCAAGTACTTTACATTAACGCTGAAATGCCATCATAAATATCAGTAATGTGCATGTTGGATCAACATTATTGAATGCTTGGGAATACATAATGAGCTTTTGAATGTCTGGGTCTTTAGCATACCATCTGGACAAAATTTGTACAATTTCATGAAAAGCTTTAGGGCGTTGTCGTTAATTACTTTTTTCATAAAATATATTAGTTTTTGCTTTAGACTGCACTTCATTGTTTCCAAGAGTTAATTGGCCTGCTCTTGGAGCTTCTCATCAAATGAGACATTCAAGTGTTTGTTGAAATCTTAGGCCCATGAAAGTCAATTCCGAGTTTATCGTTACTTTTTTTTTTCGTGGTTGATGAGATGACTTTTTCATTTTTCATTATTTCATCAGATTTCAATATTGACCTAAAATGTGTGCAAAATGGAAATAAATGCACCATAGAAATTTTCACGAAAGGTAGGACCGCAGAAAAAAGCCTGGTTTTACTTCAAAGTTATCAAAAATATGTTTTACAAACAAAAATATGTTTCCAATTGCTAAAGCTGGTGAAATCGACGATATTTTGAAAATAATGAATTTGGCAATCTTGAATTTTTGACGTGGGTAGTTTTAGTCTCCAAAAAGTGTTGCGGGCGGTAACCATAAACTCGACTTTCATGCGCCATATGTTTTTAAAATGTGGTGCATCTTTCCATTTCTACATGTACATACACACTCACTCAGTACTTGCATGTGAATACTTCTAATATTCTTAATGCCAATTAAAAAATATATTTTCCACTAACATTCCTTCTTTGCATTATGATAAAAGTGTATCAGTGAGAATCCACAAAGCTACCTGGTTTCGCAAAGTGCTCTTTTCTGAAGGCCGGATTCAAGTCAAGATCCAACTTGCAAATGCCAAGGCCATCAAACTTATTTTGGTATTTTTTTTTTTGTATGTAAAATTAACACATGGCGATGAGACCATCCACTTCTTTGTTTCTCTGTCCAACAATCCAACCCATTATCAGTGTTTCATTTGTTCCGTTAAGTGCTTGTGCAAATAAATGACTGATAAAATAAGATATCATTGTGAACTGACACAATGTGCCCTTGAAAACAATGATTACTCTCTAACAATATTTCGTAACTTGGCGTTTTAAATTATCGGTGCCTCTTGCAATCTTTGCATTATTATATGTCCACAAGATATCCTTCAGAAGCTAAACCTCCCAAATTTCAGTTCAGAGGTTTACAAATTCTAAACGTTCAGCAGTTGGAGACCAGACTCGATTTAGGCAATATAATTTACATGCACAACCCCCGATTTTTTCTCAATGGGCTGAAAATACAACTTTTACATGCAAGGGAAAATTCTGCATGCACAGAGCCAAGTTCTATACATGCATGTTGTGCATGTAAACCCCTAGAAATCGAGCCCTGATATAGATAAAAATCCTGAAAAAGCCCAAATTTAGAAATCATTAAAGAGAAAAAAATGGCTAAACCAGCATCATGGAAATAAGATTTTCTTTGTATTCTTATTAGTAGGGGCCTGTATTGCCCCGCTCTTATGTGCGATGTTCAAATCCGGACTAACTGGTGAATTTTTTGGTCCCACAGTACTTTTATAACCTTGATAATCAAAAAAAATTGATGGAAGCAAACTTGCCACACCCTTTCATGACCCCCAGCTTGGATTTCAAGGTTACACATGGGAAACTTTGTAAAATGTTCCGATTGTGTTGAAAAGCACACCATGATGTCTGTCTGGTTACAAGGATTCCAAAAAGGTTAGTTTATACCCCTGTGACGTATAGTTTAGGGATGTATTGGTAAAAAAAATGTAAAAATGTTAAAAACGGGCAGATTTTGTTTTGTAACAGGGGTCAAATTAAAAGTTGCTCCAATTTTTGTAAAATGGTTGTTCAAAATTGTTGGTTAGCTCATGAAACAAATATAGAATATTTTTGTCTGGTTATTACCAAATGGCGAATACAGAGTCAACAGCTTCAATTTGCAGTTATTGGATCTATTGACCTGGGACCTATTTTGTTTTGATCACGTGAAAACTAGCAAACAATAAGGGCAACTATTCCTTATTTCAATCCTTTAAGGCTAGGGAAACACTTTGCACCACATATGTAACTGAATCATCAAGCAACTTTCACCGTTTTGACCCATGTACACACCAAAATGACTTTTGCATCATTTTTAAAGTTTTTTACCCCATAACTCCGGAACTATAAGCCATAGATAGTGAAACTATACTTTTTTGGGAATCCTTTTGACCAGACAAACACCATGGTGTTCTTGTTAACACAATGAGAACATTTTAAATTTTTGACCCATGTATAACCTTGAACTCAAGCTGGGTCCATTAAGTTGGGTTGGCAAGTGCTTCCTCAATTTTATGGATTATCATAGGCCTAAAGTACTTGTGTGCAAAAATTCACATTTTATATCCGACAGCGCACACTACTTTACATTACACTACAGTCCCTGCTTAATAGATCTTTTTGCCAAGTTGCAACTCCTAAGTTGAAGCAAAAAATATTATTTGGTTGAAAAGAGGCAAAACCCTGTCTCCAAATACATTTTTTAAACTCTGCTCACAAGTTCCTGCCCCTTTTTCATCAGTGCCATTGAATATAGCCTTATAATCATATCAGAAACTTGAAAATGCAATGCAAATTTTGGAAATAAAACACCAACCCCCCCCCCCCCCCCCCCCGGCGGCAAAATACCTGGTATCCCCTATTTCAGAACACACTTCATGATTCCATGCCCTGTGCTTTCCTCCACATCTTAACTATAAACACATGCGTCGTCTGTATTATTTCAATTACTTCCCTTCAATAACTTTAGCAGAACTTTGGTCAAGCAGCCAACACCCCACTCATAATTCAATGTGACTTTCGCAATTTAAAACCCAAGCTGCCTAGATATACCCATGCCAAACAAACTGACCTGTGGTGTACTGGAATTAACATCCAACCTGTGCACACTTCACGCAACGTGACTTTTCGCAACACAAGCTGCCAACGATTAAAATGCCTAAAAAATAAACCCATGCTACCATCAACAGACCTGTTGTGTACATACCCTGGAGATAACAATTCAGTACCAGGTGTAGACTTTTCCAGAGAGCTAGGGAGTCTTTGGATTCTCATAAAGGTGGAGTTGGCGAGTGTCTTGGGTTCTCCTCTATTCAGTCCGTGATAAACTTTTAAGCAGTTTAAAAAATCTAGACTTTGTGGATTCGTTTGGGGAGTCTTTGCAAGAGACGACTCTCAGACTCTCGTGAACACTAGCTATGATGCGCGCCACTAACTCGACGTCGTGACTTTCGGGCAAGCTGCCAACAACAAAGTTTGTTTGCATGCCATATGCAACGGACGTGTTTGTCATCACTTGCCAGCATCAGACAGCCATGCTCATTCGTCACAAACACATCCACAAACAAAATGTGACACATGATCAACAGTGAACATTCAAAGCCTGTGAATTGTGGCCTTTGATGCCATATAAACAAAAAATGTCCCCAAATGTGGTCGAGCTTTGGCATCCTCATCTACCAAGGACACGGGTTCAGTTTTAACAGTAAGTTGTACACAATTATGAATTAACCCTTGTGTGTCTGGGAGCATATTTCATACCAAAAAACCAGGGGTGTATTACGAACTACACTGGTGTGAAATGGAATTGATGAAATGTTTGTCCTGAAGAATGAGGGTCTTTTGGCTCATAGTGAAATGCAAAAAGGGCAAGACTCGGTCCAGAATTCATGTGACCTTTTATGCCAAAATTGCAATAAAATGATAAATTTCCAAAATTGCCTGAAAATTTTCAATTAGTAAACCCTAAGGCCATTTCTGTGATAAGCAACCCCCCCTCCCGCCACACACACACACAGGCTAAAAATATCCAAATATTGCTGGACGGTAACTCCAACAAATTGTGCATTGGTAGGATTCGCTGCCTCGTTACCAGCTGGAAGAAAATTATTCTGGTGGATTGTTGCCAGCTATTTCACTATCAAACAGGAGGACCAATTTAACTCAAAAATTATTAAAGTGTTTTTTGTATTTGGAGAGGCCCAGGGTTTGAAAAAAAAAAATTGTAAATTTCCCGGGAAGTAGCATATTGTCTCACAGGATTTCACACTATCTTATGTATAAATTTCCCTTCCAATGGTCTGTTAGGCCAAGTTTCTCTTCCACAAACAGGCCAACTTCCTGGGAAAGAGCTTCCCCAAAATTCCCCACTTTTTCGAGCCATGGCTATAGACTTCCACATGAGGGAGCATTATTGTAAAATCGGACCCCGTGATTGGGTTATCCACCTATAACGCAAGCTGCAAATAAAATAAACCACGCTTATTGCAACGGGACTTGGTTGTCATTCAATAAGATAGCCACATTCAATCATCGCAATTATCTAGATACAAGCAAACAGAACTGGTTCCAACCCGATTTACTGTGCACATACACGATTCAAATTTCAACGAGATGATAGGTATCACCGCGTGGCGAAGTTCCCACCGTTGGCTCATCGGGCATAAAAGTGCATAGACGGAAATTGACACGCCTTATGTCTACAGTGTATTTTATCTCCCCTCCTCCTGTACATCTATCAATTCAAATTTCAACAAGTACCTTCCGATGGTATTGCATCATTGTGTTTTTGTTCCAGTTTTCTGAAGGATCCGATTAGATCAAATTGAAGAGATATGCTCAGGGTTCCCAGGACCTTTAATTTCAAGGTCTTATTCTAAGTTTAATATAATAAAATTCTAAGTTTAATATCTAGTCAAATTCCAGGCAACTTTTTTGCCTCCTGTTTTCATTTCATTCTTGGTGACAAATCCAGCTAATTCTGTTTGGTTTTCAACTGTAAATTTTAAGTATTTTGTTTCCAAATGGTTTCATTTTCCATGTCTGAAAACCATGCATTTTCTCTATTTTCCCTGTTAATCATCAATGCAATGCGATTAAAGAGCAGATTGGGCCCAAATAAAAAATCTGCTCTTTTGCATGTTATTAAAACTTAAATTAATGTAAACCCTACATGTTATTAAAACTTAAATTAATGTAAACCCTACATGTTATTAAAACTTAAATGTAAACCCTATGTTTATAATATTATCACCTTTGGTTGGAATGTAATACACCAGGGATACCAACATATTTCAGCCCGCAGTTATGAACGACAATTCCCAACATGACTCGTTCGGATTGATTGCATCATGATGCCTCTCCAGAGGGTGTATTGAGCCCATCCCACAATGCACCAGTTCAGGGAAATTTCACCTCAACATGGTCAGGTGATCCCACAAAATCCTATTCTGACCACACAAAAATCCTGACTTTTTACACTTATTTTACCCCACAAAGCGCTAATTAAGGTTATGGATTTTTTTTCTCATGATCATGAATGTTTTGATCCTTTCCTTGAACACTTTATCTTCATGTAATGACAGGTGTTTAGTATAGTATAGGCACATTGCAGTGCATCATGGGATCTCATCTCATACATTACCTGTTGCAAATTGCACCAACTTGGCACAAGATACCAATAGTGTGTTTAAATAGGCAGGAAAAACTGTTGACTTGTGGTTACTAGTTACTATAAATACATATTGGTTAAGCCATTGATAGAATTTTGGTTATGAATACAGTCATGTGCATATTTGCACTGTACAAAAAAATGGTTAGAAGGGAAACAGGACACACTATTTTCCTGATGTACTGGCTACGGGCCTATCATATAGGCCCGTAGCCAGTACCTACTGAAAATAGTGCGCCATTTTTCCCTTATATAAACCATGTAGTATTGTTTTATTACACCTCGCTTAACTTTAAAGAGACACTGGCACATTTGAAAAATAGTGCGCCCTCAAGATTTTTCAAAATCGATATTTTTGCATGGTTGTAAAGCTTTTACAAAAGCTCTCACCCGAAATGATTAAAGGTGGTTGTTCCGATTTATGTGTATCGTGTTCTCTACTTGATATGAGAGCCTGGCACTTGCATATACACCCCATTAAGTACCGTGGGAAACAAACTTGCGGTTTTGATGGTAGACGCAATAATGCATGTTGCAAAGCCCTATTCAATACTGTGCTAATAAAGTGGTTAACCACTAAAACGGCGGTTTTTTGTTTATAATATCTTGGGAATGAAATGGATTCGAGGGCTCAAATTTCAGGACGACAATGAGAAAAATACGGCCTTTCATCTGATATCAAAATCGATAGTACTTCCGGGTAAATCGGGGGGTCCCAAAGACGATCGGAACACGCCCCTTTAAGACCAAATCAGCTTCCTTATGGGTAAACATAACGATTTTAATAATTTACGTCGCCCGCAGGCTACATTATTCAGCAGACGACAAAAATGGCTTTTAACACAAGAACACACACTCCGTATGCATGTTTCTCACGCTATGCACACTGTTTGACCGGTCTATAACCTTTGTGGTTTTAATATCAGTGAGTACGAGTCAAAAATATTCATGTAATATACACATTTGTTGATTAAAGTTATGGAAAACCTAAAAGTTGGCCTACAAATTACCTTGATGTCTTTATCTTTAAATATCAATGTCCCTATCTGTTTTGGGGTATGTTATTTTCATGTGTAAAATATATCTCTGTTCTTCCAATGGCCTAGACTATCATTTGAAAGCAAATTGAAGAAATTTCATATTTTGTGAAATGTGCCAGTGCCGCTTTAAGAGTTACATGCAAAGGTACATGGACTTTTTCATTTGTATTTCTAACACTGGCCCCCTTGCTTTGCAAGCAAATTATTGAATACAGCGTCCACGGGTACCCTAAGTCAATGAAGTGTGACCAGGTCACACTCACAACTGTCACGGAAAGATGAATCGCTTTGCCTCGCCACTCAAGCCTGATTACAGCTTTTGTTACTTTGTTATTAGCTGCCTAATTAACCACTTACGAGAACACAATGGAACAATGAATTATACCACGAAAGAGCTTATCTTAATAGAGTGATCGATCAAGGGTAATTAATTCCCCAGTTAACTCTCTCTGGGGTAACTTGCGGATGAAAATTATAATTATTTAGTATTTACGGATTTATTTACGCATAGTGAAGAAATTTAGTGCAGGCCCTACTATTGGTCAACTTTTATTTTTATGCCTATAGTTATGTTGCCTCATCGCTTTGCACTTTTTGGACTTGAAGATTTGGCCTAATTGACATTACAATCTGAGCTCCAAAATAGTTACTTTGTGACAATTGTGACAAAATAGTTATTATGACATTGTGACAATTGCCTGTGACAATTGTTCATATGAAAACCAAAATGCCCAGTTCGTTAATTTTTTGTTATTATGTTCAATCACTACTTAGAGAATAAAAGATATGTTTTGCCTGTCTAATATTGTGTCATATTAAATGGGTAGTCCAATATTTGAGTAGTGGATGCCGTGCAGCAAGTATCCACTAGGTATGCACACATACGACTTAATGTTAACAGTAAAACTGTAAAATAGTGAGTTTTGAAGGTAGCATATGAAAATAAATTTATATTTATAATAAGTTCAAGAAAATAATCCTTGGCATTCCCAATGTTCAAATATAAATGCAATTGGGATTCAGCACACTTGATAGCTCCTAAAAAGTTTACCAGATACCGATTTTAATCAGAAAATCAAATTGGAAAAGTTCAACAAAAACAAAAATTTGGGTTGAGCGCATTAGTTTAATTTTGTTGAATGTTCTGAAAACAATTTTTCCCACTTTAACTCTAAGTAGAACCCATCCTTGGCATTCCCAATGTTCAAATATAAATACAATTGGAATTCAGCACACTTGATAGCTCCTAAAAAGTTTACCAGATACCGATTTTAATCAGAAAATCAAATTGGAAAAGTTCAACAAAAACAAAAATTTGGGTTGAGCAGATTAGTTTCATTTTGTTCTAAACATGACAGTTGACTGAAAAGAATAATTTTTCCCACTTTAACTCAAAGTTGAACCCATTGAGCACTAACCTGCCTATCTACTGGCATCTAAGCACTATTTTGATTAGTTACTTGGGAGGCAATATCATGGAATCAGCAAATCACAGATACTCTATATGGTTTACAAAGAGATGCAGAAGCACTATTTTGATTGGTTACTCAGAGGGCTATATTATGTTGTGTCCTGTAATGAGCCAACCAGACAGACTATCAATTAGAGTTAAGGTTCATTACTCACCTTGCTCTTGTCTGCACTAACTTAATGGTCTGTGGGTGGCATTTGGAATCCACAAAGAACTTGTTCCTCTTGGTTTGCCTGAAAATAATAAAAATTTAAAATTTTATTAAAATACACTCAAGAACCTATGTTTTTGTACCTTGTTAGATTTTTTTACATGTTCCATAATTTGTCAAATGGTATGTATTGATGAGCAGTTTTACTAATGATCTACTTTTTTAAGGCAATAGACAACAGAATTGCAAGCTAACACTTGTAAACCTGAATGGTCCTATTAAAAAAATAACCTTGGATTTTTTAAGTTATCTGATTTCTTACACAAAATACTGATTCAAATTCATCCTACTGCTACTATTGATATCAAAATGAATTAAAATCCTTGAATTTCCATCAATTCTGGACCAAAATTATCTCAGTGGAGTGGGCTTTATTATTGATTTCATGCATATCCAATGCCAAATTTGGCATACTTCCAAGTGTTTTTTTTTTTTTTTGGTATTTCTAGATTAAGTACACTTCTGTTGCCTTTTACTTTAAGAAAATTTAACGGTTTCCTGAATCACATTTGGGTTCTAACGAGAAAATCGAAAACGAACACGAAATCGGCATTTTAGAAAACGGGAAACTTTGGTTTTTACCTCGCACACATAGCCATGGCCTCTGCAGCTGCTGTGGCCTCGTCCAGCAGCGATGCATTAGCATATTCTAACCCTGTGAGATCCGACACCATTGTCTGGAAGTTTAAGAGGCTCTCTAGTCTACCCTGTGATATCTCAGGCTGGTATGGAGTGTAAGCGGTTGTCCTGAAAAAAAAACCGAATCAATGCATCGTGAAGTGAGGGGTTTGGAGAGGAGAGGGAAAAAAACAGAATGCAACATGTAGGGGGATCAACGCAACATAATGAGAAAGGTTCAGAGAAGAGAGAAAAAAATGACAATTTGGCCACAAAGCAGCGGAAAAAATGAGAAGTGGGTCAAAAATGAAAAAAAAATCTGCATTTCGCATTAGCATTTTTCTAAAAAAAAAAAAAAACATTTCGCATTGCGATTTTTCACATTTCTCCTGAGACAAACTTGTTGGGTTTTTTTTGGCCTTACTTCTTTTACTTTTTTTTTTCTAATGCTTACCATCCTGGATTTTCAAAGATGTTTCTGAGTATGGTGTTTGGGACTACACAGTTGTTGTATCCCATACCGATGTAACTCCTCCACACAGCATTTTTGTCTGCAATCTGTTTCATGCGGTTCAGTATTTCACTCTCGCCTGGCAAGAACACAACACATTTTTTTACATAAATACCGTAAACACTCGGGTATAAGCCCACCCCCCTAAAAGGAAGATTTTACTTCAAAATATGGTGGGCTTATACCCGGGGAGAGGCTAAAACTTGGGAGCAAATATCAGATACAAAATCACAATATCATTTCAAGAGCATTATTCACCAGATACCATTAAATGTACACTTTAGTTGTAGCAGATATTTAAAACATAAAAAGTTCAATAGTTTGAGTAGTGAGCCGTGCAGCAGGATCCACGAGTATGCACACATACGACTAAGTTAACAGGAAAACTGTAAAAGAGTGAGTTTTGAAGGGGGAGGGGATAGCATATGAAAAAAAAATTTATATTTATACTAAGTTCCAAGAAAATAATCCTTGGCATTCCAATGTTCAAATATAAATGCACTTGGGGATTCCGCACACTTGATAGCTCCTAAAAAGTTTACCAGATACCGATTTAATCAGAAATCAATTGGAAAAGTTCAACAAAACAAAAATTTGGGTGGAGCCGATAGTTTAATTTTGTTGAATGTTCTGAAAAACAATTTTCCCACTTTAACTCTAAGTTAAACCCATCATTGGAATTCCCAATGTCACATATCACTAAAATTGGAATTCAGCACATTGATAGCCCCAAAAAGTTTACCAATAACGATTTTAATCCGAAAATCAAATTGGAAAAGTTCAAACAATAACAAAAAATTGGTTGAGCAGATTAGTTTCATTTTGTTATAAACATGAAGTTGATGAAAAGAATAATTTTTCC
The DNA here is from genome assembly GCA_023653785.1 of Ophioderma brevispina. Lineage (NCBI taxonomy): Eukaryota > Metazoa > Echinodermata > Ophiuroidea > Amphilepidida > Ophiodermatidae > Ophioderma > Ophioderma brevispina. Next base: position 76,619 of record JAMKCH010009924.1, read on the forward strand.
CCTTAATCAAAGTGAACCCCAATGAGCCATAACCTGCTATTACTGGCATCTAAGCACTTTTGATTAGTTACTTGGGAGGCAATATCATGGAATCAGCAAAGCACAGTACTCTATAGGGTTTACAAAGAGATGAAGAAGCACTATTTTGATTGCGTTACTCAGAGGGCAGATTTGTTGTGTCCACAATGAGCCAACAGATAGACTCTATTCAATTGCAGTAAGGTTCATTACTCACCTTGCTCTTGTCTGCACTACTTAATGGTTGTGGGTGGCATTTGAATCCACAAAGAAATTGTTCCCTTGGTTTGCCCTGAAAAAAATAACCAAAAATTTAAAATTTAATTAAAAACACTCAGAGAACCTATAGTATGTCTTTTGTACCTTGTTAGATTTTTTTTACATGTTCATAATTGTCAAATGGTATGTATTGATGAGCAGTTGTACTAATGATCTACTTTTTTAAGGCAATAGACAACAAATTACAAGCTAAGACTTGTAACCTGAATGGTCCTATTAAAAAAATAACCTTGGATTTTTGTAAGTGATTTGATTTCTTACACCAAACTAATGATTCAAATTCATCCTACTGCCTACTATAATATCAAAATGAATTAAACTACTGAATTTCCATCAATTCTGGACCAAAATTATCTCAGTGGAGTGGGCTTTATTATTGATTTCATGCATACCAATGCCAAATTGGCATATCCAAGTGGTTTTTTTTTTTTTTTTTTTTGGGTATTTCTAGATTAAGTACATTCGTTTGCCTTTTACTTTAAGACAAATTAACGGTTTCCCTGAATCACATTGGGGTTCTAACGAGGAAAACAAACACGAAATCGGCATTTTAGAAAACAGAAACTTTGGTTTTTACATCGCACACATAAGCCATGGCCTCTGCCGCTGCTGTGGCTCGTCCAAAAAAAACAGCGATGCATTAGCATAGTCTAACCCGGAGAGATCCGACACCATGTCGGAAGTTAGAGGCTCTCTAGTCTACCCTGTGATACCTCAGGCTGGTATGGAGTGTAAGACGGTTGTCTGAAAAAAAAAACGAAATCAATGAATCGTGAAGCTGAAGGGTTTGAGAGGGAGAGGCATGGTGGGAAAAAAAGTGGGGAATCTGGAGCTCCTTCCCGGGAAAAGAATTTGACCATTTGGAGGGAAATTTTGACTTTTAAGACAAAGTAATACATAAGAAAGGGTGGGAATCTATGGGAAAGGTGACTAATCTTCATGGGAAATACCATTGTCCCTGCCCTGAGGAGAGGGGAAAAAACAGAATGCAACTGTAGGGGGAAACAATTGCAACATAATGAGAAAGGTTCAGAGAAGAGAGAAAAAGTGACAATTTGTCCACAAGCGCGAAAAATGAGGAAGGTGGGTCAAAAATGAAAAACATTAAAAAAAAAAAAAAAAAAAACACTTTTCTAAAAAAAAAAAAACAATTTCGCCTTGCGATTTTCATATTTCTCCTGAGACAAACTTGTGGTTTTTTTTTGGCCTTATTTTTAATTTTTTTTTTCTAAGCTTACCATCCTGGATTTTCAAAGTGTTTCTGGAGTATGGTGTTTGGGACTACACAGTTGTTGTATCCCATACCGATGTAACTCCTCCACACAGGCTTTTTGTATCAATCTGTTTTATGCGGTCAGTATTCACTCTAGCTGGCAAGAACACAACACATTTTTTACATAAAATACCGGTAACAATCGGGGAGCTAAGAAAAAATAAGAGAAAAGAACCTAACTTGCCCTCACCAACCGCATCTCATCCATCCCATAACCCACCCGCCACCACTCCAGGACCGCCCACCTAACCGCAACCACCACCCTCCAATTTTTCTTCCCCCCTCAAGCACACCCCTCAACCTTACAATACCCCCCCCCCCAAAACCCCTTCCTTACCACCCCCCCCATCCCCCCCCCCCCACCATCGCCCTCGTAAACCAACCGTCACTCAACACCCCACACCATCCCACACCACCCTACCCCTTCACGTCCTTCTATCCCCTACACCCCATAACCCACCTCTTTGCGCCCAAAACCCCCCCTCACTATATGTCCATTCACCCTACCCCCAGCCCTTACCTCTGCGTCCTCCCCCCAACCCCCCTCACACCTACCCCACATCCATCTACAATTCACACCAATCCCCCCCACCCTCCGTCCTAGCACCCAATCAACCATTCCTTTCTCACTCACTTTCCCCACTTACCCTTAAGTCCACCACTTACTCCCCCACTCTCTAAGTTGCTAATTGCAACTCACCACTCAACCCACCATACCCCCTCTCCCTGTCATCCTCCCACTCTACCAATTACGCACCTTTGCCCAACACCACCCCAAATTTCCCCGTCTACCTTCTCCCTCACACCCCACAGACACCGCCTACACTTTTTCCGCTCCTTCCATACAATTTTCCTTCATGCTCTCACTACATCACCCATCACCCCGACTCCACTCTTGCCCTCAACTCCCTACCTAGACCCCAGCTCCCACCTATGACCACCCATACTCATTCGCTTATCCCAAACACCTACTCTTCTGTCCCAATGACCAAACGATCTGAGCACCCGGACCCCCCCCACCCGCCTCAACCCCCCAGTTCCCTATCGAACCCGATGTTCCCTCGGTACCCCCGTCCCCCTCATACTCAACCCCCCCAGCTAAGCCACTTCACCTCAACTCATTTTCCTCCCTACTCATCCAGAATCCAAACACCCATCTTCAACTTCCACCCCACACCTACTCCACGCGATCACCCACCTCCTTGCTACTATCGTCCTCCACTCCCCCACTGAACTGCACTCTCCAATCAATACCCCTAGCTCCCTACCACTTCCTTCCAAGCCTCACCTCCCCACACTTCTCTCTTCCCCCGTTCCTTTCTTAATCCTCTCCTCGATACCAACGGAAGATTTACTCAAAATGAGGGTGGGCTTATCCCCGGGGAGGGGCTAAAAACTTGGGAGCAAAATCAGATACAAATCACAAATATCATTCAAGAGACATTATTCACCAGATTTTACCATTAAATGTCCACTTTAGTGTAGCAGATATTTAAAACAGAAAAAGTTCAATTTCCCATCACATTCCTCAAAGACTATTAAAAGCAAAATAAGCCATCCCCATGTATTGGGCTCTACATTGGGCTCTATAGATTAGTTGAGGTTTATTTAAAATGTGATTTTGTTTTAAATTACTGCCACGTGTTTCTGGAATGCTAAAATTACCACTGGGCTTATACCCGAGTGTATGATAGCTCATGAATTTTCTTTAAAAATTGGGGGTGGACTATACCCGAGAACAGGGTTGTCACCAGCCAAAAAATTTAGACGGTAAATTTGACAAATTTGCTCAAAAAAATACTGAATCAAGTTGCAATAGTAGCGTTTTTATAGCTGTTTTAAGGTCAATTTGGCATTTTAGTGCCGGGCGGCAAGGCCTATAATTCCTTTGAGTGCCGGTTAATTTGGTGCTGAGTACCGGTTGCTGCCGCCCGGCGTGGACACCCTGCCCGAGGAAATATAGTACTAGAACAATATTCTAGCTTAAAAATTGATACTGACTTGCAGGCAAACTGGTTTTTCAAACAATAGGAAAATAGGCCAGTGGGAAGCCACAGATAATGGAGCCACTCAAAGAATTTTTTTAAAGTGAACACCCTAGAACCACACTATACCAAGAACGAACCAAATGAGTCAAGGATTACTTATTGATGTAAAAAGGCTGTCAAACTAGGGTCTAAACCTCATTACCGTACTGGATACTGTAAGTTAACACGGCCAACTTTCTTAATGGTAGTTACCACACAGCTACCACCGAGTTAGACATGGATTGCTATCACTGCTCTGTCACTAGCCACGTAGTACACTCTAGCCCGGCCCGACGAGTTCCTGTAGTTTTATGCAGCGTACCGACGCGATAGTGTATGCGCAGACAGATCAGCAGGATCATACTCTCGTCTGTCTATAGCGCGTCAGAGAATTAGCATACACGTGGTAATCGATCACCGCGGCTCTCAGCTCGAGGCGCTGGGCATTTGGTTCTATGGTCTCATACTGCCTTTTGTTCTTACTTTGTCGCATATTTTTGTTTCATTACCTATTTTGCTTTTTTTTGTTATTCCCATGCTGCACAGCGCCAATTCTATTTTGCGGCGTTTGTCTTTGTGATGCCACCCCGATTTCGTACACTTTCCATTATGATTTTTTCAGACTAACAAAAAAAACGTTATTAAAAAATGATAACGGAGCCAAGTGTATATAGCCGGCCTCATTTCATGAAATTTCATCCACTCTCAAATGGCGTCGTGGTACCGCGGGGAGTACGCCGGTAGCTGGCGTGTTCTACTCCGGGTTACTGTCTAATCAACATCCACCTTCTCTCCACCTAGTGGGCAACCTAAGGGTAGCCATTGGGGTGGTAGGTTAAAGCAGAGTAGCCACATACTGTATACCTAATGACTGTGTGACTTGTAAGCCCTATCTGCAGCTAACCGCATCGCAATAGACCAAGTGATGTTATGTGCAGTAGCTGTCGCGGTGACATGGTGTAGCTGCCGGATAGGCTACCACGTGGTAAGAATCCGGACGGGTATTGGAATGCCTAAAGATATATTTTCGGCATAACATAAATGACAACTTCTTATTTAAAAGGACCAAACATTCCCCTCCAGGCTCAAAAGCAAAATCCCAGGAACCATGGTTCTCCAAGTTCCTCAATTTTTCCAGGGCTGAACTAAACTCCAGTGACAGTTGTAGTTCAAGCGTATGGAAAGCCTGAACAAACATTTTACCGTGATTTTACTTGGACATTTGGAATGGGACGGAAAAAGACTAAATCTGAATATTTGCCAACACACAGTACGGCTGTCGATTCTAACGTTTAAACGCCAGCCAGCCGTTTACACGGATAGTAATATTGCAAAACGGGTTTTAAACGACGAAGCTTACTTTCTACAAAAGTTTGCAAAATTCAATAAAGAAGCCACATTTTTCATCAATAAACGGCAAGTACAAAAATGAGTACAAAAATTCTTAATAAAGTACCACTGTCACAATTTTTGATGCAATAAACAAATAAAAACATCTACAATAAATCACTCAGGCAAATTTTTTGGAAGTATCAACCGCGGCATAGTCGCAATTTACGAGTTTCCAAGCACTCCACTTACTTCAGGGTGGTGACGGGCTTGGAAGTAGCCAATCACACACGCTGTACTATCGCACGGCAGCTCCAAAAATCAAGATGGCGCACACCAACATGAACGATGCCCGATCGTGGAGCCACTTTACCATGAAAGGTCAACTTTTAAATAAAATTTTACGTTAAAATATTTTGATCATTTTTTATTGTAATAACAAAAATGACACCTGTACTAAGATTAGGCAACTTAAAAGAAGTATGACTGCATATAAAGCAAAGCTACCGGGCGATTCCGTCGGGCTAGCTGTCTTTTGATGCCGACTGGAGTGAGGTAAATATCTCGCTAGGCATCCGGTTTAAACGCCGACAAATTTTTAAGTTTAAACTGTTTAGACAATTTTTTAAACGGAAATCGACAGCCTTACACCATGATAGGCTTGTACCATGTTTTTCCTCTCCATTTTTAAACTTTTTAGTTAAATCTGGAAATATTACACTGAAATTAAATTACATAGTATAACAAATTGACCATCTGCAAGTGACTCCTGACATTTGCGTACCACTGTAAACTGAAAAGGTTGTCTTCGAAAAAAACACAAACAAATAATAAGTCTTGTTTCAAGTATCCCTGTATTCATTGAGGAATTGTATGCAGTGTATATACATGCATGTCTGAATAATACATTGTCGAAAAAACATGGCATATCTAGGAAATTCAGTCGGCTTTAAACAAATAATAACAATTAACAATGAAGGAAATATAGCCACGGTACAGTCACGACTCACCCATTGACCCACAGAAAAATTCACTTGTTTGTACAGCACTGGATCAGCCAAATGTTGTCTGAAAACATGATATGCGTGTTCATTGAAATGCCTAACTCATTATATTAGCTCCAAGCTCTATAACGCTTAGTCATATATAATTCTGAAACAAATGGCACGTACGCGCGATCGCGGCATCTAAAATGGCTGTGAGTCGCAGCGCGGGCGAATTATTTATAGAGCATCTGGTTAAAAAGCCGGCTGCGAGTTTTCTACCTCGCTATTTGAGCGGGCAACCCAGCAAAATACCTCCTTTGGCAATATTAATGATAAGATCACCAGAAGCACTTGCTTTACCAGTTACAACGCAATTTTCAGAAGTGTGAACGGCTGGTGGGAAATTCGGTGTCGAGAGCAAAAATATGCGGATATTAACTCCACCAATGTATCGGAACTACAATGGAAATACCGCATGGACGGTTTGTGTACGAAAAATGAACAGGGACTATGTGTAAATAATGCATGAAGTAAAACGTCGTTAAATTAAAGCCTTGCACTGTTAATCGAACATGTTTTGTTTTGATAGAGTTTTGATAGCACCGATGGCGCCTCGGTGCCGAACGAAAGAAGTGAGGGGTCTTACAAATATTACGGGAAGTAGAATTTAGATATATTTTCGAACCATCAAGAAAGAAACGATAGACGGGTACACCTTCGTAGTCAAATGATTTGTAAAATATGCACGAACATGTTCAAAGAAATGAAAGGTGCCGGGGAGGAAAGGCGTACCCGATTCCAATAAACAACAATTGACAGTTGACACACGTTGAGGGATACGTTATCAAGCATTGTTTGAATACGCCATTAATTAATGAAAACGTGAGCTTACTCCCAATTAGTTTGAAGATAATTGACTAAATATGAATGACTGTTGCCAACTTAGGTTCAACATTTGTTACTGATAGGTGACTGTTTGTGCATGCCCAGTGTACATGTACTCGCCCTAGTTAGACTAGAGATGCCTTTCAAAATTAAAAAAAAAAATTTACGCTCATGTTCGAGGGTTAAAGGCCTGGGTGATTTAAGTCCTTGACAATTTATACACTGAATGATAATATCTACATTATGGTAATGTTGATAAATCTTGAGTGACAGTCTAAGTTGTAAACTTACTTGTACTACTTGAGGGCAGTAATTACAATGATGATTCCTACACCTGAATTGAAAATACATGAGGCTTAACTGTTTGGTCCCAAAATCAGTTGTTATATTCAGACGGTCCCTGCCTTGCTGTTGCAGCTCTTAGTCCTGATGATTCATGAGAGATAGTCTTAACTTTGTTGTTGTCGGATCGTTGGACCTATCTAGTCATTGACGGTGTTTGATGCAGAAGAAAGACTTTTAGTGAAAGCAAATTCAGGTGGTTGATTGTGACCCAAAATAAATGAGAACTGGATTATAACAACCCACACAATACATTTGTCATTAGCATTACCTTAAAAATAGCGTTGTTTTACAAGTTGATTGATGCTAAAGTTATAAAGGTAAAATTTATCAAAATTTCTTGGAGCTCCAAATCTTCAGTGTACTTCGTCTAGTCCTCCATTTTGTATCGATAGACAACAAATAACTGTCAATATCGAGATAATTCAAACTGTTCGGTTCGGCAAATTACGGCGTGCGGGAAGTATTTACCTTGTGGGATTTACCCACGGCGTGGTCCGTTTGCACAGACTGCGAAAATATTAAATTGGGATTGCTGCGAGACTAACGTTCACCCTCGTACAGGTTTTCCACCAAGCCGTGGCGGGTTGTTTGGGCAACCATTTCAGGTGAATGTTTCCCGTTGCTTTCACTCGCATCAAAATTAGGATACGCCTAAGATACGCCTGAATATGCCCCGATTTCTCTCGAATTCTGGCATAATCAATAGATGTGAAGCAAACGTCACAATCGATATCATTAATAAAGATGGAGGCGAGACCAGGATACTTGCAAAGTGGGAGTTAATTCAAAATAAACTTCTTTTTGAAGAAACATTATCAATCCAATTGCAACCACTTACGCAAAGAAAGACCAAAGATACCCAACAAGCAAAAGGTGAGAAAACTAAGAACGTCTAAAATATTAAGTACACCAATGAAGCCAGTTGTGGTTCGACAAGTCCGCTGTGCACACACGATGTTTTTTAAACGGTCTTTAACGCCTGTTAAAACCATGGGATATCGAGCAGTCAGTGTTGAAATGATAACGTCCAAATGTGAAAAGATTAACATGCCTGAAGTCACCGTTACTGGGACAGTGCAGCTCTTGCTTTGCTAAAAAAGCTTGTCTCCAGCCAGAAGTTGGGAGCATTTAAAAAAGCTCTTCTGCAGCTCGCCTCAAGGAGCAAAGAAGAGCTTTTTAAGGTCCTTGAAAATTCAAAAGAGGGTCTGGTATTGGTTCCCGGTGTGATGAAAGCGGTGTCACCCCAATTTTCTGGGGTTAAACGTGCGTAGACAGAATTTTGTTTCAGAAGTTCGGACTTAGAGTATTATCCACTTACATATTGGTGGATCCATCTGTATTCTCCTTCGAGACGGTGTTCTTCGGAACGTGTCTTGGAAATTAACTCGCAAGGGTCTGTACCCACCCCACACACACACCAAAGACAAAACAAATTCATTAAAATGGTCAGACCTGATAAAAAAACAGCATGAACTGGAAATTGGCAGGGACCCAGGATGCTGTACAAAATTGTTTCCTCATTCATGTTTCCATTTTTCTGGGACGTCCCATATTTCATTTGGCACAGGGGACTAAATTTTAAAATTTAAAAAATAAAAAAAAATTAGATAACTTTGAGTTTGATTAAACTTGAACCAAATTGGGATTTGTTTTTTTTTTCATTCACACTTCCAAATCACACATCATTTAGATACCGAAAAACCGTTTCCTTCCTTCTACACCAATATCTTGACTTTGGGGAAGGGGGCGAATCTGAGGTCCTGGTTAAGGCTGTAGCAATGGTCCATTATCCTTTTAACCCTTACGCCCGGGAGGGAGTGAAGGAATAAGGGAAAAGAGGGGAAAGAGAAAAGTTGAAAAATCCTATTGGTCCTCGAACCAGGGGCCTTCCCATGACGTCACTGAGCTGCATCAGGGACATTTTTCTCACTCATGCATTGGGTTTTTGGGTGGTTGGGGGCATTAGGGTTAAGGTCTAGTGGATTCATTCCAAAAAACAAATCAAATCTGTCACACCTATTACATAGAGGTCTTTTGCTTCACTCATGCATAACAACAACAAGTAAACTTGTTATTCAAATTAAAATCGAAGCATGACATCAAAGTATTTAGTGTTACTGTTCAAGGTCGACGTGACTGTGAACCCTATTTTCCTACAAACATTTTCGAAATTTTAACTGGAGTTTAGTACTATGCTACTTGCAGAGCTCTGTTGGTTGGCAAAGCTGCTGAAGCCACAACTGGCAGCCCTGGGAGGGGAACTGTATTTTGTTAAAACCCATTTTCGATTCGCCGTCACCCAAAGCCCTCATTTTGAGAACATTTCAGTTTTCACCAAATCCCACTTTGGGTATTTAAATTTTGTGCAAAATATCTGAAAAGACCCCATATTTTGGGATTTTAGCAAATCGGTCCACAAAACGCATTTTGGAGGTGGATCCTGTATGTAAGACTGCAACCTTAAGATCCCCCTTTTCAGCGGTTGGCACCCAATAACCCCTATTTTTTTTATCCATATTTTTCCAAAATTACCACTGTCACCCAAGAACCCCGGGCTATTTTGGGGCCCATACTTTTTGACCTTTCATCCAAAGACACCAATTTTTTAAATTTGGTGTTTTTAGAAAATATACCCCCTATTTTTTTTGGGGGGGGGGGGAGTTTGGAAAATTTTTCACTCAGGCATTTTTTTCTTAGATTTTGCAAAATTTCACACAAAGACCGCCCCCCCCAAGAAAATTAAAAAAAATACAAGCACGTAAACCTTTGCGCGATCCCCCTGGCAAATGGCAGTATACACAAGGTGGTCTGTTTGCCCAGTTGACATGCCGGAAAAAGTGGGGAATTTGGGAATGTCATTCGCGGGAAATTTTGGTATTTGGAGGGAAATTTTGACCTTAAAATAAAGAAAGTAATAAATTAAGGGAAATTTTGAAATCTTGGAGGAAATTTTGCAGTCTTAGAGGACATTTTGATCATATTCCAAGGAAATTTTCACTTTTTTACAGCCCTGCCTTTGACCTTGACCTTGGTATGTGACCTTTGACCCAACAACATATAAGGACCCGTATTGCACCTTCGACCCTAGTTAGGTTGTAATCGACTCAGCTTTTCCAAGACGACCAGAAAAACAGAAACTAACCAACTGGAACATGACCCCAAAAAAAAAAAAAAAAAAAAAAAAAAAAACCCCCCCCCCCCCCCCCCCCCCCCCCAAGAAAGTTGACTTTTGACATTGGCCATGACCTTTGACATCATCCATCTGGGAACCCCATTGCACTTCACCCCAATCTGGTTTACATCGACTTAACTTTCGAAGGAGACGCGAAAAACGAAAACCTAACCAAACTGGAACACACATACATACGACATGCGATGCGCACCCTCGTCAATCTCCCCCTCTGCTTTTCAGCCAGGGGGATAAAAAAGAGAACAACTTTAGGTGCAATCTTGCTTTGTCCTCCACAAAGAGCCTTATTTTTTGGAGTTCTCTGTCACTGAGAATGCCCCTGGGTTTGAGCTAGATGAATGCTGCCTCTTCCTTTTTAAAAACTCTTAACACTAGAAAATCTATCTTTGTATAAATTTAATAAAACGGAAATTCCATGATAGTTGCAAGTGTGTGGGTGAGCTGGCTTGGCAAGTGTCTCACTTCCAAATATTGGACATCGCATGATGATGTTCACGTGCATGGACAAAGGGAACCATCTCCAAATTTATTTAATTCTTGAAGTTTTACATAGCGCACACAAGTCTTCGAACCGGATCTGAACTGTCTGGATTTGTCGACGCTTCACACAATAGCGCCAAAATTGGTGCATGACGACTTTTTTCAGCCGCGAGGTCGCGCGAGAGGAGTTCAATTTGGGCGGTTTTGTGCAAAACAGATAACGGCAGGTGTTACCAGAAAATCGATCAGAATATAAACGTGACACGATTCCGTGAACGGCCTTGAACTCAGACCAGTTGAAGTGACGTATCAGACTCAGTTGAAGTTGATGTGAGTTACAATGAACGATTCTCTACACTAATACTCTACTCTAGACTACAGTCAAATGAAAATCTGTAGTTGCCAAAATAATTGTGTTCTTCTTCTCTACGTTGATCTCGGGATATCATCATCACACAAAATTGACGTTTGCTCATAAATTTACCAAAGTCATTAATCATTGTCCTTGCGCTTTTTCGCGCGAAAATATCACGTCCCAAGCTCATGTCCAAAAATATAATCAATTTAAGAAGGTCTTTTCGAGAATTGTTTCCCGATACCATGTGTAAAATGGGTAAAACTGATAGAGCTACTATTTATACGGTAGTATTTGAAGATGATAAAACTGACATATGACAATACTCACACTCACAAAATTATACAAACGGTCAGTGTCAAATCGGGCAAAATAAAAACAAATATCTAAGCTCCTACCTTCACACCAACGACGTCCAACATATTGTTAAGATCTTCTGGTCTCGGCCAAGCATGCCGTTCTGCCAAAATGATAGTTGTCTTTGAGAACAAATCTAGTCTGGTTACAAACTGGTCGACTGATGTCTAGATGTTCTTGTTGGGATGATTTTCGATGTGGAATGGTTGCGTTTTGTGTGTCCTTTAACGCAGAACCGGCGCTCGAGGCTTGTGGACTACTCGCAGACACGGGACGTTTCCCGGCTGGGATTTTCGCCGCTACGGCGGAGAGCTTCTACCGATTCTCAGCATGATGAATAGTTGGATTTAAATAATCACAAAATAGTAGGAGGTAGGAAAACGGTTTTTATTGTAGCTTAGCAGGGCAAGCCCGATGACCCTAGCCAATTTTCGGCAGGAAAAAACTAGTCACCTTAGCTCAAACATTTAGTTTTGATCTGCTCTTGGATATGTCAGCTCAGCTAATTATTGTATGTTGAGGGTTCTCTTGACATGGTATTATTTTTTCACTTGTGGAGTAGAATATGCCAGGTTCCATCTAGCGCCGCGTGGTTTTGTTTATACCGTATTTGGTGGACAGCTACCGTATTTGGGGATTCCCTCTCAGAAACCACACCCAGTTTTTTAAAATCAGAACTCTAAGTATATAAATAGCAACAAAAACTGTCAGCAGAACCAGATAGATCTGGTCGCTGATCATGATGAAATACCCTGGGTATAATGTTGCAGTTGGTTCACATCACGGTCTTGACATGACTTGCTTGTTTTGTTTTCTGAAGTCTGTACAGATATTTGAAAATATGTGATGCAAAATAACGCGACGCTACTAAGTCAGCTGAGCAAATTTTGAGATAGGGGTAAATGTTTATATGAGACCTGGGGTGAAGTGATTCAAGAAATTTCAAATTATAACAGGTGTCCCCAACAAAAAATTTGATTTGATTTTGGCACTGGTGTATTTTAGCTTTCTATCAAAAAATCTCCCCTTCTGAAAGGATAAGCTGAGAACTGTTCCTTTGGTACAAAAGTTGTAAATTTCTAATTTGTATAGGAGCAAATAAGAAATGCAGCTTTATGTTTCTATGAAATCTAAGCATTGAAAAATCACCGTTTGTTCCATTGTAAGTTATTCTGTGACCACAAAAATATAGGGAAACCTATCGAGTTCTAAGTCTAATTATATGAATCATACATATCACAGAAACATCTGGATGACTTGAAATCTTGTTGCCTAACTCGAAAGTGTTTTTAATTAGCAGGAACATTTAAAAGGATAAATATGAGAAATGCCAATTGGTTTTTATGCAAGAAAAAACTGCTAGAAAAGGAAGAAAATACAGCTAGTTTCAAAAATATGAGTTGTCCTGCAACGAGAGATTTCACATGATGTACCCTAAAAAATGTGAAATTCTGATTTTTGCACTGGTGTAAAGCCTCTATCAAAAGAGCCACCTGGGGAGGGCGGGGGGTTTTAGTGGAAAAAGGGGGGCGGGGATGTACAGGCCGCGGCAAGAAGGGTTTCATTTTTCAAAGCGGGGGCCGTTTGATATAGAGAACGGTCCCTCTCCGAAAATGGTATAAGAAAGGGATGCATTTGTTGTAAGTATGGGGGCCTAATTTGAGTGGTCAATCAAGTATAATACAAACCTTTATTATAGAAAATAGGGCTGTCAGAATGGCTCAAAATATTTTTTTAGGCCTAACAGTTAGTTTTCTACTCACTGCTGGGGCTTCACCCCAAAAACCCCACCAAAGCAGGTATAAGGAAGGTAGCAAATCTGTCCTGTTTGGTATTGTTTTAGGCGGATAGTAGGCCTACACTGCAAAAATGGGGTCCCGGGGTGTTAAAATTTTGAACACACCAAGCCGGTTGGTTTCAGCTTCTCGGTTGTTCGGTTGTTAGTTTGGTGTGAAATTCGTATAAACACCGCCTCGGGGTGTTGCTGCACAATTTTAATTACCGTTATTTTGGAGTTATGCTTATGAAAGTTAGGGGTAAGCAGTATACAATTAGACGCAAACAATTAATTAACAAAGCAAAATTTTCTATTAATGTCAGAGTACAAATAAAAATGTTAACAACCAAAGTTTGGTGTTAATTATAAAAACCGAGGGTCGTCCCGTTGATTCTAGCTAGGAGGGTCTTAAAGGCATATCAGGGATTTGCCTAAACAAAAAATAATCAAAAATCAGATTTTTTGCATGTCTTTATTCAAAGTAAAGGTATTCCTAAATAATTACCGTATACAAGTAATGAGGCCAAAAGCCATATAGGACCAAAAAATGATCGTGAGAATGAGTCATTACGGAAACGTACTACCACAGGTAATTGAATGAGGATTCAAATCTTCGAATACTGCTGTTTTCTTCCTTTTCTGTCATTTTTTCATTTGCAAAAAAAAATAACTTATGAGAATTCTAACAAGACTCTCCCTTCACTTTCAACCTCTCCGCAACTGATATTTGATTCTTTCCAATGCTCACATAGATACTGTCTTTAAATTAACACCATGGTGTTTTTGCCACCGCCGTATATTGAAATAATTAACAACCGTCTGTGGTTGTAAAATTAAAACACACCAAACCGTGTCATACATACATTGTACAACAAATTTGGTGTTATTATACGCTAACATGGTGGTTATTTACTGCGAAATGTGTCAACTAAACACCATGGGTACAGTCCCGATGCTGGAATGCGAATAGGGTTGCCGGCCAGCGGTAATACCGGTACACTGCAACAACTTTGGGTTGTTAAAAATTTTACACCAAGTCGCTGTCAAGCTTGTTGGTGTTAGTTTCGGTGTTTGAATTTAGATTTAACACTCAGTCGGTGTTTTTGCATGTTGGTGTTCTGTTTAGGATTTGTTAGAGGCAAGCAGTTTTACAACAGAGGTAAAAAAATAACAAAATCATAGCATTTGTGCTACTAAAAATACAAAACACACTTTAACCAACATACCATATGTTACCATGCTTGGTTTTAATTACCACCAGAGGGAGTGGTCCTGACTCCGAGTGTTTAAATTACCCCATAGTTTAATTTTTGGCAACCCGCTGTTCAAAAAATTAACACTGACTGTGTGTCCAATTAACACCAAAGCAGTTTATCTCAACAACAACATCATTTGTCCTTATAAACATACAATGATGAAATGGTGTAAATCTAACACGTGGGTGGCATTTCCCCTACTGATTCCGGACGGAGTATTAAAATTAAACAACAACACCTTAATGGGTTAAAGTAAACACCCCAGTTTTTTGTGTGTGGTGTTAAGTGCACCCCATTTTTTGCAGTGATTTGCCTAATTTGGCCGAACTGGGAAATACCAGGAATACGCCAAAAAGTGATATTTTTTAAAACCTAATTTTCTTACAATATCAGCAAAACCAGCACTTTTATGCAATAAATGACCCGGTGATTGACGGTTTTGTCATCATAACTTAGCTTGGAAGACTCAGTCTTTTGATCTATAGATTCTTTGCACTTTCAGTTTTTAATTTAAGTCTGACTCAGATATTTCGAAATATTTTTTTTGTGTAATAATGAAAATAGTCAACTAGAACAAGATAGTAACCTAAAATGCCAATTCCTCAAATTTGATATTATCGATGTTTCTTTTTGGAGCGAAACATTTATGTGTATTATTCCTCCCATAGGATACTGTGTATAAGCAAAAATCCGGAGCCGTATTTTAAAACAAATTGTGATTTTCTATATAAGGATTTCGATTTAGGCTTCGCCCTTTCACACGTGATTACGTATATGGACAGCTTATGTAACATGCCAAAAACACGATTTTTTTTGGAATGAGGGCGCCCTCCTAGGAAAATCTCTGAGTCCGCCTTTTAAAGGATTGAATTCATCAATCTCTCACCATTAAGGACCTACGTAAATGTATTGTAAGTTGAAATACCCAGGTATAGACCAATACTTCCTAAAAGAAACCTACTAAATTTGGCAGCTCAGGTAAAACATGTAAAGAAACGTGTGGTCTGCAGTGGAAAAACGCAGGCTCATGATCAGTAGTTGTGAGTTCGATCCCACGCCGTGTCGCAACTTGTTGGTCCCTGGGCAAGACACGTTATCTCGCTTGCCTCACTTCACCATAGGCCAAGCGTATTAATAAAATAACAATGGAAAGTGGAAATTTCTGGTAACAGCTTGAAAATGCAGATTGGTGCGATGTGTCTAGATAATATACTAAAAGCCCCCAAAATCCCTTTGTGCATTTTTCAGAAATAAGGGGTCAAAGTTGTACAGGGGGAAAATTACGAAATATTTCAATGTCTAAATGTGTCCAACATTTTTTTGTCATGCCCAGGATTAAAAAAAGTCTTTGGCCCTATCATGCTTGTAGTTTTATACACTATATTGTAAAAAGGCTCAAGGTCTCCTGGGTGTAAATTTCAGAATGGTGGTCCGGATTTCTGAGAGATGTGTCAAATTCTTCATCTATTTGTTACCTGACCCCAATGAATATTTAACCGTGATGGTCAATTACTTGACAAAATTCCCACAGGCCAAGTTGTTGGGTTCTACGGGCTCTATGGGGTCACTGCTTTCTGCTCTTTTATTTGTTATTGAATCCATTGAGGTGATTTGAATGAACATTGTCTGTTTTAATATGACTCTACGGGCAATTTGAATCGGTTTCAATGAAATTGGGATCACTTTTGAAATATTTACCCCCATGATGACCTGGATGATTTAGGTCTGTATACTGTAAACTACAGGGTTTGTGATAGGGCAAACTATACCTTTTTATTGATCGGGACTTACAGAAAATTTTGGAACCACCTTTTAAGGACAATGCTAATATTTTGTAATTTTCCCCTGTACAAACTTTGCCCCTTATTTCTGAAAAAAGCACAAAGATGATTTTAGGGATTTTTAGTATGTTATTCTCGACACGTTCTGCACCATTCCTGACATTTTCAGCTGTTCCCAGAAATTTCCACTTTAAAACCTAAATATTCTTTGGCCTACAGGGGTAAATGGGGAGCCGTTAGGGTCATCATACTGGTGCGCCGTTGTAATTGGCTGCCGAATTTTCTGTATGTGAAAAATGTGATTAATCTTAGTGACAGCGGAATAAATGTAAAGCGCTTTGAGACTTAATTGTTTAAAGCGCTATATAAATGCTTGCATTTATTTTATTTTTAAATGAACTATGCTGCAGCAGACAATGTAGTGCACACATATGCATAATAACAAGTAATACGTGTTAAGATGCACGCACAACTGTTACAGTTACAGAACTGGCTGAATGCAGAATATTCTTCAATGGCAGTTTATGTTCTATTCTAGCATTCGTTTCTGAATTTTATCCTAGTGTATATAGTGAGTGAAGCTGGGCAATTCCGCCCCGATGATGATGTATACTCAACAACATTAACAGAGGAATGTCTACCTTAAAATTTGTTCGTACTGCAACACCAATGAAAATATATTTTGCCGTTTTAATTTGCCGTTTTTGATAAATTGAAAAATAGCATTTTATAGTGCCGACTCACGAAAGGGTCCAAATTGAGAAAAAAAGTTAATTATTCTGTCGCATTAACATGTGCATAAGGGGGGGGGGTCCATGTGGACCCAGGATTTCGTTTTTCGCGCGCCATGTTTTAACGCTAAATTATTTTTACCCAAGATTTTAATGGCGTTTTATACTCATTAGCATAAAAAAACATTCAGTTGGGGGCACTTCTCAAAATTTGTTTTGCCCATAAAATTGCACCAGAATAACTTTTTTTAATTATTCTTCAGCAATGTAATTGATATTGATGTCTATACTATTATGAGCCAATTTTATGGAAAAAGTCCTTCGGGAAAGTGGTTTCTCATTTTTGGGGGGGGGGGCGAATTGGGTGCGCGTTTGCAAAAATCGATTTTTGGGCTGCCATTTTGAATTTGACGTACAACGGATTTTCATTTTTCCCTGTTATGAGCTTGTTATGTGGTAGTGTTGATGTACCCTATCAATGACTAGAGTTTTGGTAAAAAATTCCAAAGACAAAGTGTTTTTCAGAGGGGGACTTGGACCCCCCCCCCCCCATGCACCAACGGGAGTGCAGAAAACCTTATGGACTTATTAAGTGCTAAATAAGAAAAACATCAATTATTGATTACAGTCATGCATGACTTATGATGCAAGTGAAGTGTGTTATGAAGAGTTACATTAATATACATAGGCCTACATACACATGGGCATTAATAAAGCGCTACTAGGCAACCAGCAGAATGACAAGAGCGGTTATATGTCACTTGGGTATAAATGAGTTTTTAAAAAAATTCTTAAACTTTGTTAATGAGGCACATTCTAATTATTCCAGATGTGAGGAGCAACAAAAGAGAGAGTCCGGTCTTGAGCCAATTTGAGTTCTTTGATAGGTGCAAGTTCTGCAAGACGTGTTATGTGTGCTATCTGATGCCGATCGAAGACTTGCACGTTGATCCCGGACGTTTATAAGCTTTGATAGAGAGAAACAAGACATAAGATAGGTTCAGTTCCAGAGAGACACTTAAAAGACACTCACAAAACAAATACAAGAGTCTTCAAAGTTATCCTCTCTCTAATCGGCAGCCAGTGTATAGTTCTTGTTGACAAGGAGTTGCATGGTCAAATTTTCAGACACAGCAGATCAGCTATAGCAGCCAAGTTCTGCACACGCTGCAAACGTTGCAGATCTTTGATGTTGGAACCTATGAGAAGCACGTTGCCATATCGAGTCTTGATATAATGATGTCACGAACAATTAACCCTCGTCTACCTGAGCCATTTTTTGTAACAAAACTCCCGAAGGGGGGATTTTCGTTACCGAACACCCGATTCCTCTAAATTTGGTACCAAAGGATAGCTTAGAGTTTCTTCTTTCCATTGGTACCAAAATAAGTACCAACATCCCCATTATGACGTCACCATGACGTCATATGTTGAGGAAAGTCCGAAAAGCCTGAATATAGGGTGGAAATTGTATTGCGCAATTTTTAAGCAACTCATCAAACCACCTTATTATATCTCTAAAATGCTTTCTTTATATCAAACTAGTTAGTTCCCATCAGTAGCGTTAAACCTGCATAATCTGATTTTCCTAGCCTTTTTGGCGAAAAATTGAATTTTTTACTGTGTGTGTCCTATGGAACTGGCAGTTTTGCTGCCATGCGAAAACTTTGACGTCATTGTGACGTAAATCCTGGCATGTTTGTACTCATTTTGGTGATCAATGGAAAGATGAGGACCATAGCTCTCTATTGTCCAAATCAGTTTCTGTGACGTTCCTGTGTGTGTTAGCCTGTTGGTACTCTCTTCCGAAGGGGGTGGTTACCACCCCCCCCCCCCTCCATACTCTGGGATCACCCTTTATCTTACACCTATACCCATAGCCCGCCGGTGATGTTTTTGTTTTTTTTTGGATTAAAAGGAGGTCGTAAAACATGTCAATTGACAATTCCTAAATAATTTGGCACCAAAAAGGGGGTTTTTAAGGCAAGGCAGGGAAAAAAACCTGAGGTGGGGTGGTAACCACCCCCACGCCCCCCTTCGTTAGACGAGGGTTAGTGGGCACAGGTGTCAAAGTCCAGAAATTTGCGATGCGGGTTTGATTTCTCAGATGGAGTTCAGTGCTACATATGATGCAATATGGATGGACATTGTCATAGATGTCAAACATAAAACGATTGCGAATATCTTGAAGGTTGAATACTTTGGTCCCCAAGCCAGGAGATAAACATGAGGTATGTGCACTTTAGATGGTCTGGGGCAGCTATAACAATTCGGTTTTTCTCCTGCATTTACTTCAGCATATTCTTGTCCTCCAGCTTTTTGATATCTGACCTTAATACCCCTCCTGCAAATCGGGCGAAAGCCCGAGAACTTGCGTAATTCTATTTTTTATTTTGATTCCACCCCATTTCCAACAGATTAGTGCTATCTGTGAAGTGTAAGGCCCAATTCACGTACTTTAGTGGAGGAGCGAGGACCCAGTCAACATCATCGTTTTACCCCTCACTACAAAATGTTTGGTACACCTGTGGTATTTTTACGTATGGACCCTCTATATCAACGCTAGGTAGGTAGTACTCTCAAATGTGGTGTCACTTTTTCAATATGGGGCCAATTTAAGTTTACACAAGGTGTCAAACTTTTAAATGCTCCAGTCATGTTTGAAATGTTATGTCATAATATTGTCCATCTAGTCTAAGGATTCCAAAAATGTATAGTTTGTACCAACTATGCCCAATGGTTTTTGGAGTTTTATAGGGTAAAATGGCTAAAATGGTAAAAAAGGTCAATTGTACAGGGGTCAAAATCGGGACGTTGCGGCCTCTCCAATTTTTTTTGTTGAAATGATAGAAGTTGTTCATCTAGCTAAATGAGTCCAATCAGGAATCGTTTTTGTCCATCTGCATGCCATAGTTGCCATGTTATGGGACAAATAGGTCATAGGTCAACATACCCAATTGGTGTTGACCTTCTTTGCCCCTTATCCCATAAGTAGCCTTGTAACATCAATCCAAACTATACCTTTTATGTTCCTCTAACCTAGGCAACTAACTTGCCATGTATTAAAAAGATAATCAGAGAGTTAACTTTAATGTTGACCCCTGTACAAATGAACATAGGGGGGGGGTGGGGGGGGGTTAATTTTTTTAAGGGGGGGGGGGGGGGGGTGACCTTTTTTTTACCATTTTAGCCATTTTAACACCTTATAACTCCAAACCAAATGGTCGTAGTGGTAACAAACTATACATTTTGTAATCCTTATGATTATGGGTTAGTTACAAGTTTGACCCCTGTGTAAACTTAAATTGGCCCATCTTGAAAAATGATACCACAATTTGAGAGTACTACTACCTAGCATTGATGTAGGTGTCCATACTCCACCAAAGGTGTCAACCTTTTTGTAGTGGGAGGTAAACAACTCCTTAAATAAGGCCCCTATGATATTCTGCTCTTCCTCTACTTAATGGGGATTTTGCGCTTCGTATAGCCTAAGGTTTATCACTTTTTTTGATGGCATGCAACCGTGCTGTACGATTGTCTTGTCCTCATTACTATTCAAGTCCACTATAAGTTTCTATAATTAATTATAAGTTTCTATAAATTAATTGTGAATGGGTATCACTGAAAGCCAATGCATTTATTACCACCCCAAATTTTGTTTTTACAAAACTTTAGAAGCTTTCGTTTTGTGTTGTGCAGTAGCAAAATGCAGGGTGAAGCCCCTCGGTATCCTTCAATGTAACTACGTTACCATTATATAAAAGTCTTAGCTGTACGTTACATGTTTCATCAACTATCTTCGTTTATTTGCTACATATGGTAAGATTAGTGGTTATCAATTGCCAAATTAAAATGGCAATCTTTTCCTGAAATATCACATTAATATAGTCACTGATAGTTTTGCTAATGAAACTTATTTTCTACTATAACATTAAAAAAAACTTACCTTATAGGCACTGCGAAACTGAACCAAAACATCTCGATAATCAACAATCACTTGTGTAAACAAGTTACTCTCAAATCAGTTTCAGTTATTAATCAGAGCCTAACATGGCTGCTAATTAATAATAATCTAATAATAATAATTGTTTCTTATAGGCGCAAAATCTTCGGAAGAACTCAAGCCACAGTAACATGAAAACACAACACACACACACAAAAAACCCATTAAATTGTGTGAATCAGGAAAAGCTTGAAGAAGATATGAGTTTTCAACTTTTTCTTGAATTTAGAGAGCGTGGGGATATTGCGAATGCGTTTGGAAGTGAATTCCACACGACCGGGGCAGCAAACGATGAGCGTTCACCGTCGGCTGTCCTAAGATAACCCTAGGATTTTGAGCAGTTTGTCGGTGGAAGATCTATAACGCGGGAAGGTTGATAGATACCAAACGGTTCGACGCGACAGGTAGACTGGCAGCGTACCATCCAAATACGGAAGCAAAACAGCCAATTTATATTTGATTCGGAAGTCAAGCGGCAAGCAGTGAAGCTTGATGAGAATGGGAGTAATATTAATTCATCAACTCAAGAACCTCCGTTCCTATATCAATGAAACGACTTAATCTCTTTATACTGTTCTTTGATATAGTCCAGGCTACAGGTTCCTTGACAACCTGTTTTTTTACATATAGGAAATGTTTTCCAAACGTTTCTATATAACCAGTTTTTTATGGCTGATTCTGATCCGATGATGCCAGACGAGAAACCTTGAGATTTGTTAGAAAAACGCAAAAAAAATCAAAATGCCACCCAAAACGACGAAATAAATAATCACTTGTTCACTCAAAAGTTGTATTTTATAGCCTGTCTCGTTAAATCATTCAATTGTGACCATTAACATATGATTCTGTAACCACGTAATCAATGATTCAATATGGCCGCCAATACAATTTAGTGCTTACGTGTCTGAATCGTAATCCCTTTGCCTGCAGCTTGGTAATTTTGGTATTGACCTGGTGTTTTTTAACATTCAAGAAATTAATTAAACCCATAGAAATATTTTTCAAAAATGTGATAATAAATTTTTTTTTGGAAATGAGGGCGGCTTCCCCCCCCCTCCAAAAAGCCCCCAAAAATCCCTCCAAAGAGCTGAAAAGAGCCAAAAATTAGGGTTTTTTGCCACTTCACCCCCCCTTGCCATTTTTTGGGAAAACCCCCCCTTTTAAAAAAATCGCCCCTCCCCTAAAAAAAATCCTTGTTACGGGCCTGCCATCTTCAATTCAAACTGCACTTTGATTATATTCTGATAAACTGCTCTGAATAATTTAGTGATATCCCGAAGTGATATACACAAACATTACTGCTCTTGGAGATATTTATAGTAACTAATTTTGTCATTTGGGAGCCATCTTGATGGTTTATTGATTTGATTGTCTCAAATTATTGAAAGCGATTCATAATGGACTCAAATAATGTATTCGTTGCTAACATTTGTAATTAATATACAAATTAACCATTCCTTTGGCCAAAATAGATAAGTGTATCAGATGTTTTAAATTGTATTTGGCGGCCATATTGAATCTCCCAATTAGTTGGAGGACATCCATCGGATTCAGATCCCCTCAGGAAAAACTTGTCTAGAAACGTTGAAAACATTATAATATAACAAGGTCACCATGGTATGAGCCTGGATAATACCCCATACATAAACCTGTAGGGTTTGCATTATACTGATCAATTTATGTAAACTTGCTTTTTAATATGGCTTAGGAAGATAGATTTAATGGTGGTTTAATTTGGCTCGGCTGTCACGGAATATTATTGTACGGTTAACGATCTAAAAAAAAAAACGCGTACGCTCAAATAAATAAGCCTTTCGCAATTTCAGATTCAAGATGAATGAAGGAATTGAGACCGTATAGTTCATAAAAAACCAAGTAGAGACATTTTGTGAAAACGGCAAAGTCACCCCATTAAATGTACAGCCGCGTTTGTTTATCTCCAAAAGATAGTCGCGATATTACCCACAATGCATTTGAATTGAAATTGCGAAAGGGTGCTTATTGATATGTCGAATGATTTTAAACTGAAATTGATGGCGGCGCTACACCAACGTTTCCACAAAGTTTCAGATTCGTGCGACTTGCTTGTTTTTCTTTGTGCCCACTAAAACAACAATATTTAGTACGGTAAGTTCCGATCGCCATAGGTTACCAATCGGTTTTATAGAGCCAAATCTGCGTATTTAAATATTGATCTTTAAAATTTTATTTGTGGGCCGCCAGCATTGATGCATGTCAGGCAGACGTGCAACAGTTTGTGGGTGGTGTATGTATGTTGTATTGTATTATAAAATGGTTATTTTTAAAGGTGGTGTTCCGATAGCATTTCCGTGGACCCCGATTTAAACACAGAAGTAGTATCGCTTTTTATTATCAGATGAAAAGACCGAGGTTACTCATTGTCGTACTAAAAATTTCAGCTTTCAAATCCATTTGATAAGACAAAAAAACGCCGTTTTAATGGTGACCATTAAATATTAGCACATATTGAATAGCTTGGCAGAGATGCATTTTCCTTCTACCATCAAACACCGAATGTTTGTTTCCCACGGTAGGCCTTACTTGAGGGGGAGTGTGTGCAAGTGCCAGGCTTTCTTATCAAGTAGGGAAACATAATTGACATAAATCGAATAAGTTACCGATGCGAGAGGCCCCAGCTTAGGGGCCTTATTCTTTTGAATATAGCGAGCACATAAGCCAAGAACCGCGAATTCAAGTGTGCATCCCAAGTATAGGGATGTGCATGTGAATTTAATTGCTAACAAAAATGGTAACGTATAGGTTATATTTCTTACTAGTCTACCAATATGAATTCTTGACTAGTATTCACATGGTAAATCAAATGATGCATGAGATAGAAAATAAGCAAGAAATAAATACATTACTGAAAAAAATCGCCCGGGTAAGGTAATTTGAGCACCGGTAACTTAATTAAATTTTCTGGACCTGAGAGGAAAAGATGGAACCTTGCAAACATAAAAGGTATAAAATAGTCAATATAAACTATATCGAAAGTTAGCTCGAGTACTATTATTTGCTGAGATGAATGTATAGTTGTCAATCACCAAAAAAAATTTTACTGAATGCGCCACTGAAATAGACTCAAAACAAGCACTTGCAAAATAAGCTGGCTTTGATGTTTTTCGCGGAAGTATATACACACACTGCCCACACACACACACGCACACACACCCCACACACACACACACACACAAACATACACAATCCTCGATGACGAAATCGCCAGAATAGGTTATAGCTAGCAACATTTGAGCTTATTATAGCCTTTATTTGTCGTCACCTCACCAGATCAGAATGTCCATACAGATATAGCGATAGGAAATGTTTGACAATAATCAGATAATTGGATGGGTAATGTGTTTGTTTTTGGTTTGTTTGATGCCCACAAAACACATGTTCGATTATTTAGTTTGTACTAGATATGACCAGTCTAAAAGGAGTATCCCAGCTGCGAGAAAGGAATTGGGCTTAATTCCAGAAAAAAATGCCCCCCCCCCCCCTATATAGAGGGCGCCTGAATTCCAGACTTTTTGGCACTTTTAGAAAGATGGAATTCCAGAATTTAAGGTCTAATACGGGCTGGAATTCAGCCATTTTAGGGTATAGAGGGTGACGGAATTCCAGTGTTTGTACGATTTTCAGACGAAAATTCGGAACAAATACAATATTTTCAACACCCTCTTTACCCTAAAAGATCCTCTGGGAATTCCATGGTTTTTTTTTGTACCATTGGTAGTCTAGGAATCCTGGTAATTTATGGGAGGTGTCTGGAAATTCCGGGTAATTTAAGGAAGGTATGTATCTGGAATTCCAGATAAATTAATGACGGATAGCCAGGAATCAAGATATTTTGTGAAAAAAAAATTTGCCCGCCTATAGGGGGGGGGTATTTTTTTTGGAATAGCCCATGAGCGCAATGCATTATTGTTCTTTTCTTCAGAAATTCAGTTCCTTTTTAGGATCATCAGAATGTCGTATCCAGTGAGCCCATTAAAAAAAAACATCAATATTCACGGTCAAAGTATTGTTTAATTGATTGATGTCGCTTGGAATAAAAAAAAATCAAAAGTGCCTATTTTCATCTTCCGATTTGTGTCGTTTCCATGGTAGAGAATACTAACCAGGCAAACACATTTTCAATTCCGCGGTAATTTTGTAAATGTTAAAGGTGTTCGTATTTGGCTGGTTTATTAGACCAAGATCTTTATTAGAACTATGCCGAGCAGCCTGATCAAGGCTGTCGTGCTATGAGGAACGCCAACTTGTATTTATTTGCTCCCGGGGGGGGGGGGGTTTTGGATTTTTGGGTCGGGTACACATGACTCGTTCCAAAAAAGAGGACTAGCCTGCAAATGAGGGACTACAGCTAGGGGTATCAATTACACTAGTCCCGGTAGGGGTATCAAATTGTGATTGTAACTGGTCATGATACAAGATAGCGAAAAATTAACCTAAACATATCAGCAAAAATAATCATGGGTGTGTATTTTTTTTGCAGTAGCAGAAGTGTCATATTTTGATATGGATATTTTAAAGGTATATCTTTTATTCAAGCGCGAAAAACGGGTCCCGCAAGGGGTATAATTTCGGGGGCATATTGGATTTCGGGGTGGGATATTGGATTTGACGGCAATGTTGTGTTCAAATCATATCAGAACCGTCCAGTAGATTTATGCCAAAGTTGGATATAGAGCATAAAATTATGGCATTTCAATGCATTTGAGAGTGGTGGCGGCCATATTTGATTTTCTCTCGAAAATGCCGCTTTGTATAGGGAGCCGCTGCACGAAATTTTGCACATCCTCCAGCAAATGATTGGCATAGGTATTCACAAACTAAAATCGATCGATAGATAAAAATATAGTTGGTACTCCATTCCCCCGGCGCCCACAATTCTCGCAGACTATATGGTAAAATTAAGATGTTAAATCAGAAATGATAAATATCGTCCCTTGAAAAAGAAAAATACATGAGAAATAAATTCGTATGTATTTTATGGTTTTTCACATGAAAAACAATTAAAGAACTACATAAGAAAGAAATTAATTTTGCTTTTCAAAAAAGGGCGATATTTAACACATATAAAAAAAATAAAAAAAAATCATAACTTGAAAAAAGAAACCAGTTTTTACTATGCAACTACCTAAAAACTGAAATTAGTTTTTAGGATTGAAAAACCGAACACATTGCTCTGGGCGCAAATTTACTATGGCAAATGGGACCTGTGACCCTAAACTTTTTTCCATTCAACTTACTTTGTCACATGCATAATAACTAAAATATGAACTTCAGTTCTTTCAGGCATGCATGTGTAGAGGTATACTCATATATTAGTATTAGGTATGTTTAGGTTTTAGTATATTTGGGGCTGGGGTTCCGAAAAATTCGACCGCATCACCCAAACAAAATGTGAAATGTGATAATGATTGTCATATTACGCTGGCTCTATAGGGCTCTTTGGTAGACAATTTTGGTATATTTGACTAAACGGTTTCAAATTATTAACTTGATTTGAGTTTGGCCTGGTGGAAGGGCAAGTATAGTATTAATTTTGGCCGCACGATAAAAATTAGGATGGGGGTCCACACTTTTTTTCTGATAAAAAAATCCTCCATTCCTCCTATAGCCTTATTATACCGATTCTTAACAACCACGCACCAATCAAACCTTCCATGCTTAGGCAATTTTTAAAACACAAAAACCTAATCATATCCACGCAAAACTTATAGTAAATTTGTAACGTAATGTTTAACCACACATGTCCCTCAATGTAAATTATTTTACAAAATAAGGCAATACGAATGTGTGAAGTACACAGATGTTGTTATTATTATCAAATTTCGTGTTTGTACAAAAATATAATAAAAAATGACATAACCGATAATGTTAATTATTGTTATCATGTTTTCTTTATAGCTTATGAGGACCCGTTTATTCTGACGCTCGGATGCTATATAGTTCTAAATTCGATAAAACAAAATACCGGAGTCCTAAAATCTGGAGTCTTTGGGACTCAGTAATGCTGTACGTGTTATGGCTGCATGGCAAGTGTTTTTCATACTTATTCCAAATAATAGGCGTTTTATCATGTTCTTTAGCTTATGAGGAACCCGGTTTTATTCTGCCGCTCGGATCGCTATATAGTTAAACTATCGTAAAACAAAATTCCCGAGTCCTAAAATAATGGAGGTCTTTTGGGGCTCAGTTTTTGTTTTCTATGCTGTACGTGTTTATTGCATGCAGGCAGTGTTTTTTCTATACATTACACAAATATATAGCGTTAACATGTTTCTTTAGCTTATAAGAGGACCGTTTTATTCTGACGCTCGGCTGTGCTATATCCTTCTAATACGATTTAAAACAAACCACCCATCCCGAGTCCTAAAAAATAATGGAGATTCTTTTGGGGCTCATTTTTTTGTTTTCTATGCTGTACGTGTTTATGGCATGCATGGCAAGGTTGTTTTATACATTATTCACAAACTTATAGCGTAACCAATTCATATGGAAAATACCTTGACATATTGTAGACACGGCTATAGGATACAGGTTTGTTGAAATAAATGAGGCGGGGAAGTGAAAAACATGGGGGGGGGAAAGGAAGGAAAGTCACGTTTCATGACGCCGGTGCAAGGAGATATGGTCCGCCAGGAGCATCGTCCGGGCTCAGTAGACGACAACGGGATAAAACGTGAAACTAAAGTTGCGTGAAGAGTCAACTGAATCGAGTGCCCTATTCCTTCTACGTTGTACACTGCAAAAACTCGAGTGTAAAATGTTAACAACACACCAAGTCGGTGTCAAATTTGTTAGGTATTAAGTTTCTTCTGGGTGTTGAAATTATAGGATTCTAACACCAACTCGATGTTCTAGCATAATTTTAATTATGCATGTTTGGTGTTGTGTTTATATATTGTTAGAGGCCAAACCAGTTACAAAGAAAGCACAATAACAAAATCAAGCATTTCCTACTAAAATATCACACGTTTCATATTAATGTTAACACCAACGTTGTCTGGTGTTAAAACCAGAGGGAGTGGTCCCGTATGGACTCCATGAGAGTGTTAAATTCACGGCCGGTATTTAAATTTTGGCGCCCGGCAGTGTTAAAAAATAATTACTCTGACTGTGGTGTAAATTAACACCAAATCAGTGTCATCTAACACCAAAATTTGTCTTAATAATAAACCTAACATGGTTTGTGTTATTTAAAAAAATAGTGTAAAAATCTAACACCAGTGGGTTCATTCCACCCTATTGATTCCAGGAGGGAGTTAAAATTACCACCCATATGGTGTTAAGTTAACACCGCATATTTTTTTGCAGTGTATCAGAGGATCTTGACTGCATGCACACCGCATGGAGTGGGAAATACAGATTTGAAAAAAAAAGCACCATTAAAAATTACGATCAGAATCGACTGTAATCAAAACACGTATACCTTATCATTTTGCTAAACAGGTAGTCACAATATCCTGAGTTTCAAAACCCTCCCCCCCCCGCATTCATTACAAATCAGGGACGGGCTAGCCTAGGGGGGGGGGGGGGGGGTTTGCAGGGGTGCGGCCGCCCCCCCCCCTGAGAATTTTCAAAATTTAGGAAAAACAGGGGGTTTTGCGCAAAAATTATGGGTTTTAACCAACATGATGTATCATATTTGTACGTTTCGCCCCCCATATGATTTTCGCCCTCCTATGATTTTACCCCTGGCGCGACGCCCCTGCTTACATTAAGTGTACATTATTAATGAAACATAGAAGCCATGGGTTGCACAAAAACCTCAAATGCAAATGACAGAGTACACTACTTTGTGCCCATCTGTGACGAAATAGTATCGATGATCCAATGACGCAATCGACAAAACGAACCCCATTCGAATGAAAAAGTGCCAATAAAAAAAGTTGCAGTAAATAACATGGTATTGGTTTGAGTGATCCTGAAAGAGAGGGTGGACGTTCAGTGCTGCAAGCACCACCATTTTTAGGATACCTTGATACCAAGTAAAAGGGGGGGCCTGAATAATAACATTTGTCATCATAGCAACATTATGACCGTAGGGATATGGAATTCATAGAAACCTAGCGATGACAAAATTAAAGTGGTGGCAATTGTCATACGACGCCATTTTGTTCCCAAATTGAAGCCATCTAAAAGTCAAAACACATAGAAAATTTTGGTGTAAAAAATGTATTTTTTCTGTCAATGATTCAAAACAATTATTCCCCAAACTATAAAAATGTTGTACATGATGCCGATATTTTCCAGATGGCGACCTTTTATTGACCACCAGAGCCCTAGTGAGATGATTGTGGTGTCAATTAAAGATTTTCTGGGTCAAGGAGTTCAATAAACTATTTACCAAAACATGTCAGATGAATATAAAAGTAATGGAATTTTCATACTAAGTCGTCAGTATTTTCCAAGATGTCAAAAAAGACAAAAATCGTTTATACCTTGCTATACGCACCAGGAATGACGAAATTTAATGTGTTTCAAAATGATGTTATTTTAGGTGTACAATGATTTTAACAGCAAATATTCTCAAAACTGTCAGATGAGTCGTGAGTCATGTGATTCATGGACTACCAATGCGGCACCCAAAATATGAAGCACCGTGTGACTACTCTATATGTATTTACCCAACATATTATCTGGAATTGCAATGGAATTTTGATATTTAGGCCGATTATTATATAATAGAAACTATAATTTGTTTGTTTCAGATATGCAGAGTTAAAATGGCCCCGAATTTCGAACAATAATTGAGTCATGTCACGTGCATACCTATTTGTATTCAAGATTTTGGGTTTTCGTTCATAGGGGCCATAACGCGCAGTTCCGAAGTCATCTGAGGAGGAGTTACTGAGGATTCTTATGTTGAATTTAATTTATCGAGCATCTTGGTTCATATATTTTATCACTTTTGCCACATAAGCCCTGACACATTGTAGTAAGTTAACAGACTAGAATAGCTTGTACTTAAATTGGGTCTATATCTTGGGGGAAAAGTGACAAATGCAAATAAACATCACTTTATATTCATCCTACAGTTTTGAGAATAGTTTTATTGACCTCTGACCCAGAAACACTCATTTGAATACCAAGATCTTTCTAGGTTATATAATAAGAAATATGCGTTTTATTTGAAGAGATGTCGACCATCTTGAAAAAATAAGCGTGTATATAAATGTCCATGGATCAGACAATCCTGGCAATTGCATAGTGACATCTTGACCCAGAACAGCATACATTTCCAACCACTAAGTCCCATTAGTAGTGCTAGTACCTTTAAAATGGCAGCCTATTGTTGAAAATTTTGGTTTATGCAAATTGCCATCACTTTTAATTTTGTCATCACGTATTTCATGAACTACAACAACGCAATGATCAATTGATGCTTATGATTGCAAATGTTATATTCCATTCATTTCAATTCAATTTTTATTCAGTACTCACAGATTAAAAAATACATAAAATCAGCACATAAAAGGTTCAAAACAATAATATGTACGAATAATGATTAAAGTATTGCACAACTAAATTTACCAGTTCAAATTTGACACTTCGTGAGATATAGATTATAAAACCCATTGAGTACCAAGGGTAGCCCAAAAGGCCTCTTATAAGGAGGCTTATTTCCATTGGGGCCCTCAAGTGCAAAACACAAATGGGACAAATGAGACAAGTCGGCAAGAAAAAAAAAAAAAAACCTTACAAATACAAGCAACCACCAAAAATTAAAAATAGTTAGAATAACAATATATTGCACATGTATGTGATACATAAGGCAACCAAAAAAAGAGACATATAAATATTTAATAACACCAGATCACAATTCATCTGCCAAGGTGTTCACTCAGATGTTTTTTGACTGCCATTTTGAATTGAGGAAAAAAATTTTCTTTCTGCTTGATAACCCTTGGGTAAGCTGGTCCAGTTTGAAACCAGTATTAAAAGAGAAGAATTTCTAGCTTGGCCATAAGGTATTGGACAGAGTAAAAGTTGGGTAGGGCTACCCCTGTACGTATTTATGAACTGTAGACACACGTTTGAAATTGCACTTCAGATATTCGGTGAATATCAGTATATATTTTGAAACCTGGTTTAAATTTTAGTGAGTTACCATATCCCTCACAGAAACAAAACCAATTTTATCCCTTTCTTGTTTGCCCACATGGCTGCGGGGGCCCAATTCTAAGATAAACCTAAAAAGATTTATTTGCATGTTTGAAGTCTGTTTTTAAAATTGAGGAAGCATTGAAAACCAAGCCGAACATGCCTTTAATCAAAATGACATAAGATGAGTGTGGAACATAGGACTTACGTGTTGATTGCGGTTAGACATCCCGCATACCTATACAAAAAATGTAACCTAGTACCAGCTGTTTAAGAACTTCGCCAAGCAACCTTTTCAGCCGGTGAATGATAGATCCAAATTTACACCAAGGTACTTTGCATTCTGAGTTGTATTCAGAGTTTCCCATAACAGTTGACATGAAAGATTGTACTTTGCGAGTTTTCGTGTAGTACCAAATAACATGCATTCTGAGTTTTCCCTAAATGCAAAGCTAATTTATTATCGATAACCATTGTCTTTACATGTTCAAGTTCTTTACCAAGCTCATAGACAATTACGATCAGGACTTGCGACCGGAGTACCAGCAAGGCGCGTCATACAGCGTAGAGCAAGAGTTGCAGTCAACACTGCTGCCCTCATATTTAACATAGCAAAGAAACAAAACAGTGGACCCAGAAAGGCTCCGCTGAGGACCCCGCAAGAAACAGGAGCAGAATCAGAAAGCACATTGCATTAACATTAACAATTGGTGTTATGACCATTTAGGGGGGGATGGGGTCGGAATATGATAAAAAATGGTTCTAATGCAGCAAATGAGAGAATGCAATGGCTTAAAATTGTGTAGCTGTAATACTACCAAAAGCTTTTTATGCGATCGCAACGGACATTCGGTTCCCGAAGATATGGCTGATCAAAGTTTAAGTAGTGTACGCAAATCCAAAAAATGCATCATCTTCCCATTTATCATGTGAAAAAAATTTCAAGGGGTATATTTAAGATATTTTAAAAGATATTATTTTATGAAACTATTTAACACATGATTGTGCGGCAAGTGAATAGTATATAAATATGTATATTATCCTTTCAATAATTTAAAGTTATTAAATGTCTCTGGGTAAGTGATTTTTATGTATTTTATTTTTTCTCACCCTTTTTCTTTTTCAATATTAAAAATATTTTTAAAATTAATTACAGGACAATAGATGCACCTTATTTCGATGATTCTTTCATTAATAATTATGATAATTCAGCTTATAAAATGAAGTTAAAAAACATAATTCCATATTTCAAATCAAAAGCGCCCTCAATTTTGTCTGAAATGTTAGAGGCTATAAATAGTTTGTTAAAATACGCAAACATCCAAAACGAGAACGCACGTAACTAGAAAAGCTACTGCTATGAACATG